>VUQG01045267.1:18891-41883 GCA_015106755.1 Etia nguti | reverse complement strand
GAGGGGATTGGAAAAAAAAAAAAAAAAAAGGAGGGCGGTTGTATTGTTTATTCTGTAGTTCTTGTGGCTCTATGTGTATCTGCAAGTCACATGTTGTAACTTGTGCCTGAGCACAGCGGGGGTGACATTCCCGGAGCTCATTCCGTAGCCCAGTCAAGTCATATTCCAGGAAATTGTTACAAGCATTCAGAATATGGAATGTTTTTCTACTCGACGAGCAGGGCGGGGTTGTGACTTCTGAGCGTAGAAAGTGGGTGTGCAAGAGCCCGTGTGTCGGCAGAGTGTCACCCTGCCCTCCCCAGGTGAGCCACATGCCCATAAAACTTTACCTCTCTCACACAACATGCAGAAAAACTGAACAAGCAACATTTATGTGCACAGGGAAGTAACCGCCTGCCCAGAGCTGCCACTGCACACATACACTGTTGGAGCATTCAGTGTTGACACGTGTAAGCGGTGGAATTAAGGAGGCACTTAGAGCTAAACAGCAATCCAGCACGTGTTTTCTCAAGAAGAGAAAGCAAAAGAGAAAGGGCACACTTTTCTCAAATGATTCCAGGTCCTTGAGAGGAAATGTGCACAGAATTACAGAGCAGACATTCTAATTATATTTACACCGCTTTGGATAACACTGCCACACACAGAGCAGGCATTTCTGACTTTGACTACAGTAACCTGTTGGGTGGTATATTCACAGACCCAATACATTACAAGCAGCTTGATATTGACCCACAAGGTATGATCACAATCGTAATGTGAGAATATCTGATGCAGTTTCTGGGTGAAGAATTGTGTGTGCAGGAAATGTTACAGTTGGCAGGTCTTCTCGGATACGTGACACAGTGATCTGATAAAAAATGAATAAGTGGTTCAAACTGTGAGCTAAATACAGGGGGGGGGGGGGATAGCAAAGTAAGCCTAAATCCATAAATTCTTTAAATTATTTGCAGAGATAATCACTCACTTATATTACCATAAATTAAAACAATTATGGTAGCTTTAAAGGTAGGGAAAATTGCTTGGTGGGATTTTCCTCCCTCTATTCTGATTCATCTAAAAACACACACACAAAAAGCACAATGTCAACCTTTGAAATCGTGTTAAAGTGTGAAAACAGTGACCGGCAACAACGTGACTGTTGCCCTCTGCGCAGTTTCTAGTGACTCAGTGGAATTCATTAACTTGTGCCGTTCCCCGCTTGCTCTCCTCTGTATCTCTAGCCACAGCATTAAAAGCCTTCTCCATTCCAAACGTGATCTGCCCTAGCGCTTGTTATGGCACTGCTGCTGTTGTTGTCTACACGGGACTGCGCAAAGAGCCTTGTGAGCCAGGCGGGAACTGTGTCAAGAGTCCATGTGAGCTCCTGGTCAGGTGGCTGGCGGATAGATGGGTCTGCAGGCCCGGAGCCAGAGAGGGGAGGGAGGAAGGGAGGAGGATAAGAGAAAAAGGGAGGGGGGAAAGGCGGAGGGAGCATAGAAAGGACTCAGTTCTAAAAGCAAGCATGCAGGGAGCTGGCTGGCTCAGCCTGCACGTGAGGGGCAGTCTTTCATCTTGCGGGGAGGAACACTGTCTGCAAAGGAAAGGGCGGGGGTGGTGGTGGTGATGGAGGGGTTTGGGTGTTGTGTTTAGAGGTAATAGGGCATTTCCAACTTGATCTGACATCCCTAAACAAAAGCCTGTTTGTGAAGTCTCCGTGGCTCTCATTGTGAACATACAGTGACTTACTGTCATAATATGATATGATACGATGTATTTTATGGTGTTCCCTATTCCAGAAGGTTTGGTTTGTGTGATGTGATATATCATAGGCTATTATATCAATAGTTTATGATTAATAGCCTATGATTACTACCTTATTAAACAACCTTATTAGACTGAACGGTTGAGAGATTAAGCTCTTTAACTAGGATGCATGCTGTGTCTATTTCAGTTACTACTTCTCCTATTTTTTGATCACTAATCAGTAAAAGCATTGTCAAGCAGGTTACTTGAAAGTATGATTTGGCATGACTCAGGCATTTTTTTTCCTCATCTTATAGTTATCAGATTAAAAACTGAAAAGACTGCACACAAATATCCAGGTCAGAGTTGTTGTTCCTCAAGCTGTCACTTTTCTTTCTTTCTTTCTTTTTCTTTTTTCTAAATTGTTCATCGGATCAAATTTCTGTTGTCCCAACATGGTCAGGGTTTTGTGTGCGTGTTTGCAAAAGTCTGCCAAGTAAGCTCAGATGAAAGCAGATGATTGCTCAACACTTCAACTCTCTACTAGTTTTTGCCTGTGCACTGAGTTTTTGACCCTCTGTGCTCTTTCAGGTGGTGTTATCTTGTACGCTGGCTCGTCTGGAAGTGCCAGTCCGAGTCCTGGCAGCCCGTCAAGTGGATACCAGACCCAGTCACCCTCCTCCCACTCGCAGCCTTCATCCCCGGAGGGTGTCTCCTTTCAGGAGATCGGAGCCCTGAAGCAAAGAGGGGAGCCAGGGGGAGGAACACCTTCCCCAAAAATGGTCTTTCAGTTTCCCGAAGTTAACAGTGCTCCAGCTGCGCAAATTACGACGGTGTCATCACCGACCTACAACCATCCCACCGTGGCCAAAAGGCCTTGTGGCTTCACTGGCACGTTCACCAGTAAGTACCTGCTCGCCACCCTCCCCCTGTTCTCCTCTTTCTTTGGCCATCAGCAGGTTTTCATTGTGTTTCCTCATCTGACAACTGTTGTGACTTCCTCTTTCACAGAAACCGGAGGTATGGTGCTTCTGTGTAAGGTGTGTGGGGACATCGCATCTGGGTTCCATTATGGCGTGCACGCCTGCGAGGGCTGCAAGGTGAGACCAAAGAAAGATTATATTATGTCACCTCTTTCCTTTTTATTGTGTACAAAAAAACACAATGACACAAAAAACACCCTTGACAGCCTCTATTCTTCCTACCCTCCTTCTGCAGGGTTTCTTCAGGCGCAGCATTCAGCAGAATATCCACTACAAGATGTGTGTGAAGAATGAGAACTGTCTCATCATGCGCATGAACCGTAACCGGTGCCAGCACTGCCGCTTCAAGAAGTGTATCTCCGTGGGCATGTCCAGAGATGGTAAGAGATCATGTCATTGCATAAAGATATTTAGACATAAGTAAATTCAAATGGAGTTATCCCCCCACCCAGTACTTTACACAGGGTTAAACAGAGAATCATTTTAATCCGCTTTGTACAATATGCGAAAACAAAGTCCAAATTCATTTCTGTCACAGCTTACAACAAAACCATAATCCCACAGTCGAAGCCACTTGCCTTACTCCTCATCAAAAAGTTGAATTTTCTACTTATCTCCTTTCCACTATTTCCTCCTCTTGTCTTTGTCCTCCTCTGCCTCCCTTTCTCCTTGCGCTGCTCTCTGATTAATGGCAAGAGGAGCTGGAGAGTCCCAGCAGTCATCAGTCATGTAGAAACTGTGAAAAATACTAGTTTATTTTAGGAAATTGGGGCACAAAGTTGTTGATCACCCTTCCCGTTCGCAGTCATGTACTCTCTTTCCCGACACGGGCATTTCAAATCATTTGAGATATAATGTTATTCTATCCAGTTAATCACAAAAACATACACTGCTTAAATTTGAATATTTAACATATGATTGCAGGTAATCAGCTTTTGTGCGTTATTTTCACCTGCAGGAGTTAAATCTCCAGGGGGAAGATGGCTAAACTAGGTGATAATAAATCACTGTTTTTTTCTTTTCTTTCTGGTGCAAACATTTTTAGCTGACCCCCCAAAAAAGCCAGAAGCGAGACTTCAACTGCTAATTCATCAGATTTGAGCCATTTATATTTTCTGAATAAGCACACGAAACACTGTAAGTGAAAAATAAAATAATAACAACATAATGTTCATGGGAAAAGTGGTTCCACCCACTTTCTGGTTTTGGGCTGATGTCTGCGACTCGCCAGCACGAAATTGATTTTTGATCAGCTGCCTTCGACCCTTTGTCTCTTCGGCTCTCTCACCTGCCTTTCCTTGCCTCTGACCTTTCCACTCATCACCCACTGTGTCACTCTGCTAATGACATCGTGTTCGGTGGTATTGACCCAGTGACCTACTTCCAGAGGAAAAAAAGACAGAGCCAGTGCTTCACTGAAAGGCTGAAAGGCAGAAAGACTCGTGGGGGAGGAGGTGGTGTAGCATACAGTGTACTATAAATAGGACTGTCAGTGGAGGTAGGGCATCGAAGTGGGGGGAAGGGAGGAATGTAAAGGCTGAAGAGGAGGATGAAAAGATGGAGGCTTCTGGGTCTGTAGTGTGGTGTAACAGCTGTGATGGAGAAAGAATAGTCAGAGACAGATGAGACGCCTTGGGATTAGTAATAGATCTAGATTAGAGTTTGAGAGTCACATGTTGGATATTTGTTTGAATGTGAACATTTTATGCTCATTAGTGTGCTGTAAGATGCTAACAGAGATGCTCATTTCTGTCTGCTTTTGTCCTCAGCTGTGCGTTTTGGGCGTATTCCCAAGCGGGAGAAGCAGAGACTTTTGGATGAGATGCAGAGCTACATGAACAGTCTCAATGAATCGGCTTCCATGGAAATGGAGGTGTCACCTCCTCCCGACGCTCCATGCAGTCCACAGAACCAGACGAGTGAAGGAGCCGGCTCCATACTGCAGTCTTACCGCGGTAATGAGAAACCACTCAAGATGGCTGCTGGCAACAGCAACCTTGGCGCTTCCTCTTTCCAGAACAGTGCGGCGCAGGAGCCTGCACTGTTGCACGCGACTGCCCAGACGCAGCACGCAGTTCAGGTGGAGCAGGCGAACCTGACAGCTAACTACCACGTCCCACCAAACTTCCCCGTCCCATCCACCGGCAGCGAAAGCACCGCCAACACAAATGTCGACAACGCCAAGTACACGTTCTCCTCCAATCAGAACCAGTGTCCTATCAGCCGTAACATATCGTCTCAGGGCTACGCAGCCAATCAGAACAGTTTCCCAGCCAGTGAGTCCTCAAACCAAAATCAGTGTCCTTGGAAGCTGAACGGAGGAGCCAAGGTTCTGGTGAGTCTTCCCCCTCCTTTTGACTCTGTGAAAGCCTTTTTAAATTCCAGTCAATAAAAAGCCCATAATGCATCTCTTTCTCCCTTTTCTCTGTCTTCTGCAGGCATGCCCACTCAATTCATGTCCTGTGGCTCCGGCCAGTCGCTCCAGTCAGGAGGTGTGGGAGTCTTTCTCCCAGTGCTTCACCCCTGCTGTTAAAGAAGTGGTGGAGTTTGCAAAGAGCATCCCAGGCTTCCAGACTCTCAGCCAGCATGATCAGGTCATGCTGCTCAAATCTGGTACTTTCCAGGTACGCCTCTTTGAACACGATTTGTTCCTTTGGTGGCTTTTTTACATTTCTTTTTCCCTCGATGCTGAACTGCTCTTGTTTTGCTGACAGGTTCTTATGGTGAGGTTCTGCTCACTGTTTGACCCCAAAGAGAGGACGGTGACCTTCCTCAATGGACAGACATACTCACTGGCATCATTGAGAGCCCTTGGTATGGGCTCATTATTGGATTCCATGTTTGATTTCAGTGAGAAGCTAGGATCTTTGGGTCTGGAGCCAGATGAGATGGCACTTTTTATGGCTGTTGTGCTCGTATCTGCTGGTAAGAGTCACGCACCTATGTGCATACAAGCTCATACTTCTCACACAAACACATTTCTCATGTCTAATGCCACTTTGTTTCCTCCTTTTTTTTTTTTTAGATCGCTCTGGTATAGTGGAGGTTGGCGCAGTAGAGCAATTGCAGGAGAATCTAATAAAAGCTCTGCGTTCACTCATCACCAGTCGCCGCCCAGACGACAGCACACTCTTCCCAAAGTTGCTGCTTCGTCTGCCGGACCTGCGCACCCTGAATAACCAACATTCTGACAAGCTTTTAGCTTTCCGCATAGACCCTTGAGTTCAGACAGCTTAATGGGGTCTCTGCCTCTGGGAACCGCCTTACTCCATATGCAGGCCTGGCTTGCTACTTTCCCTACACTGGCCGCTGCATGATGGACGGCAATTTTGAGAGATCTCCCAGGTCTGACGTTGTGAGAGAGCTGGGAAAATATGAGTGAAGAACGCAGGCAGAGCAGAATGTGGTGGAAGCTGATGAACATAAACCGATCCTTGCTCCAGTCGCTTCCAATTGGACTGCTAGAAAACTGTTAAAACTGCAGAGTTCTTCCTTCAGTTTTTCGAGACAAAATCAAACCACCGTTGCTTCTCCCTCTTGGAGTTTGTTTTTGATGTAAAGACCAAAAAAAGAAGGGAGAGCCTATTGATCCTCACCAGACTTTTTTTGTTATCTCACAAAGCTAACGGGAAGGAAGCACATACTTTTTTTGCCCAGAAGAAATAAAAAGGGGCAGACATTCACCAATAACGATCTCTTACTGTAAATTCCTGCCACAAATGTAAAGGCACTTTTCATACATTGAGAAACCTCTTAAATCAATAGAAATGTCTAACACACAGTTTGTGTTTGCCCTGTTGAAATGACATAAGCTATTTTCACATCATGTTATCATGTGGGGAATCTTTATAGAAAAAAAAATCACCCATTTGTGATTGAGAGATGTATACCATTTTTACGAAAATGAGACTGAGGTGCAATGCATTTGTTCGTGGTGATCAGGGAGAAATTATTGGTCATTTTAGACCATGTCTGATGGCTTATATGATAAGATGTTCTGTTGTAAATTTTGTACAGAGCCGTCGGTTTGTACCGGCGTTTGTTTGCAGATTCTTGGATATGTAAATGAAATTAGTATGGAGATTATTGTATGATGTCACACATGATTGATTTCTCTACAGGACGCAGCGTCTGAACGATGTGCTCTGAGTATAAACTTTTTATTTGAATATATAGCATTGAAATAAATGTATTGTCAACGGACAGCATCGGCCTGTGAATATTTTGTAAATGTTTTATGGTTACACCATAGATTACCATTATTAAATAATGTTATATAGCATCTTCCCCTTGTTCTCATCTCTTTTCATTTTCTTCCTTAATGTGATGCCGAGACATACCATACAGCCGTAGCCTAGCAACAGATGCAATGAGCCAATCCTGCTTCAGGTCTGAGAGCCACTGGGGGCTTTTATAATAAGAAGAAACACCACTTGATTTTTGAGTGTGTGTGATAACAAGTGAATGTAATTCCAAAGACTTATGGGAATACTAGGTGTTGTTCTTTGCTGAGAGCACACAGCGACCTTTTGTAGAGATAGATGATAAGCAAACTGAAAGAGATAAATTGGATTCTGGTGAAGGATGAATGCAAATGTAGGACTAACAAGGCAGTTGAATCAAAATGTTCGTCATGAGTAAAGTCTTGCTACCAGACACAAGGCGAAGCCCTGGGGAAATCATATTGATATAAACATTTAGGAGCAAGTTCCATAAACTGCAACTCTGCCTTTAATAAGGCTCCATAATGTGCTCAGTCACTGGCACTGCTTGTTTTAAAAGGAAATGATTTAGACAAGTGCGTCACAACCAGAATCATACATCACAATAGCACAGCTTCACAATTCTATTTCTAGGTCTGACAGGCTTTTGACTTACTCGTGTATTTTTAAAATAAAAATACTAAAGAAGCTGTGACTGCTTATAAGAATTTGAGTAGTCACAGATCCAACAGTAGTTCCACATTAGGTGAAAAAAATTAGCAATAGTACACATTTTCCTCGGTGCCAAGAAATGAAAAATGAGTACGAACTTGAAGCTGACATCTATTTATCTAAGAACGCACCTGCACTTTTACTGTCATTGATCCATCAGAAAGAAATACTGGAAGTCTGCAACAGGGAGAGCCTATAGTCCCTAGGGGTGCTTTGTTCCAGTCATGCCCATAAATCATGTTGGTCTACGCCTGCCGCCTACTGGACAGCACAGTAACAGAAGGAACACATTTTAGCCTCCCACTAGATGTGTTACAAGTTGTAACACATCTGTCATGTGATAATCATACAAAAATACTGAATGGGCTACAAGACCATCACCAAAAAGCATGGTGAGAAGGTGACAACTGTTGGTGTGATTATTTGGAAATGGAAGAAATATAAAATCCCTTTCAGTCACCCTCAGTGTGGCACTCCATTCAAGATCTTGCCTCATGGGGTGAAGATGATGAAGAGAAAAGTGGTGCATCAGCCCAAAGGAAGAAGGAGGAGCTTGTTAATGATCTGAATGCAGCTGGGACTACGGTCACCAAGAACACCACTTGTAACCTACAATCGTAATGGATTCAAATCCTGCAGCGTCTGCCAGGTCCCCTCAAGAAGTACAGATCCATCTTAAGAAAATGTTGTAGTCAGATGAAACCAAAATCAAGCTCAACACAATCCCCACAGTCAAGCATGAAGGTGGAAACATTATGCTTCGGGACTGTTTTTCTGCTAAGGGTACAGGATGACTTCACTGCATTAAGGAGTCAATAGACTGTAAAATCTTGGACAAGAACTTCCCTCCTTCAGCCAGAACATTGAAGATGGGTCATGAATGAGTCTTTACAGTTACCCAAAACATACAGCCAAGGAAACAAAGGAGTCTCTAAAGAAGAAGCACGTTAAGGATAAGAAGTGGCCTAGCCGATCTCCAGACCTCTGGAGGTCTGTCTGTTATGACGCTGGACACTGGAGATGGCTCAGGATGATTCGCATTAGGCGTTACTAATGTAACTACATATATAAAGTAGTTACATTAGTAACTACTTTATATATGAATAACTAGCGTGTTCACAGCCATAGCTAGCAGTATAGCCACAATAAGTCATAGCCACCAGATTACCCACAGGCAAAGCAAAATGATTGCCCTAGAAACAACAGTTTAGGGAGGAAAACAGTTAAGGGAAAAAAGTTTTACCTTTGGTAAATCACCTGCAAGGTTTTGGCCACATAATCTTCTCCTGAAGGCTGAGAGTGCTCCTCCATCATACTTTCATTTTTACCAGGCACATTAATCAACTTGAAAGTGGGCTGTTGTTTTCCTTTCCTTTTTCACTTTGTTATTATGTAATAGAATTAAAGGGCCCACAGAAAACCTCCCACCTACAACTTCACAAAATTATGACTTCAGTCTGCTGATGAAATCGGTGCTTCACTTAATCATACTTAGTAAACCCTGCAGGAAAACCGTATTTTCGTTTTACTTCCTTACTGTCAATTTCAATTTACCGACCATCTCTGCAAGCAGTAATTATAGCCGAGATTTCCTATTAACTGTTTCCTGTTGTTTCAGTAATAGCAAATCATGCAAGGCCAACCAACATTAGAAGTTTGGAGGTTTAGGTTGAGCCTAGACTAGACTACATAACCTCCTCTCACATCACGATGAAACAAACGGAACACACTGTCTTACCCCTGTCTCTTTCTGGTTGACTCTTCTCTGGGCAATAAAAGCAGAAAGCTTGTAAAAGTCTGGTATTTACTTTGTCAGTGATGCAGGTCTGGCCGCCACATGGGACATATTTCTCTTGTCTTCTTTCGCCATCTAGTGGTGACAGGAAACTTTGACGTTTGAATTGGTATGGAGTGAATCTGGGATTGTTGCCCCCAAGCGACCGACAGACTGTCGTTTGCTGTGTCTTTGTAAACTTTGTAAACGTCACTCTTAATATATTTATAGTATATGGAACACCTCCAACCTTGTTTCTGTTATAATATGTTTTCAAATGCTCCACCAGTCCACAAGCCCACCTTTGGACTGATGGCACTCCCTTTCACTTACAATCCACTAGAAGAATCTGCCTTGCTCTCATAATACTTCATTTTTTGTTGTTGTTGGGGTTTTTTTTGTTCCAATCAGAATTGTTGTCTGAAGGCCAAAAAAATGCCAAACAGATTTACTTTCTCGAGTGGACCATTTGCTATAATGGATGGATGGGTGCTCAACTTGATAGTCTTGATGCATTCTCAATCATCCAGGAAAGTAAATCTCCAAAAGTTAATTCTGTTCATCTGGACGTAGCGTTTTGTGGGAAAAACGCTACGTCCAGATGAACAGAATCAACTTTTGGAAACTTGATAGTCATATTTTATTAGAACATTATTAGGATTTTTGAGTTATTACAGTCACAACGGACAACACCAAGGGATGGAAAAGAAAAAGAGGAAAGAAAAAGAAGTTGGGTAGAAAGTTCACGGAAGGACAGGGAGAGAAAAATAGTGAAGGACAGGGAAAGAGAGAGAACATCTGCTTCATCACCTGCTGAAAAAAAAACTAAAACAAAACAAAAGAAACACAGCAGAGAAACCATAGTAACAACCAACATATGCATAAATAACAGCAAGCAATAAATGTTACTGAACAGCACACAGTACTACTAACAGAAGATGTGTTTAGAGGAAGCAGCTGACCAAGATAGTGCATGTGTGAGTAGCTATTTGTACACCCGTGTGCACACCTCTGTGTGTTAACGCGCTTGTGTTCAAGGTTTCTCCATTTAGGTGTCTAATAGTGTGTGTGGGGAACCAAGGCCACAGACATTCAGAGGCCACCCAGAGCACAAGAGCCCCAGGAGGAGCACCGCAGCAACAATGGCGGACCCCAACCAGAGAAGAAGAGAGGAGAGCCCTGGAGAGGGGTCACCCAGCACCCACAGTGTCGAAGCCCAAGGGGCTGTGGCGACGAGCCCGCAGGCTCCCCCTGCAGCTGGCACACAGAGAACCACCAATGCACTTGTGGGTGGAGTGAGCCCTGGGGGAGCCTGAGATGTTCTGAGAGAGGTGGAGGTGGAGACCTGACCTGACACATAGACAGACAAACAGGCACACACAGACACGAGCATGCATTCTCACCCTCACGCACACGTATACAAATACGCTCACACTCGGCCAACATGAAGACACAGAGAAATGAATGCAGTACACACACTCACACTCCCCATACACACACTATACTCCCTGGTCCAGGCACCTACGCCTCCAGAGGGGCAATCAACCTCCAGAATCCAGACAAGATGGTCCTCTGGGATGGAGACAACAGACCTCCCTTGTCCACGCAGCAGCAGAGCAGCGCACCAGCCTGGATGTGTTTGCCATGACCTGTCCAGTTTGACTCTCCTCAAACAAACAATCAGAATTTTATAAATCTTTTCCCAGAATTCCCTCACCTTATCACATGACAAATTTCCCCTTGTGGGACAATTAAAGGATTATTCTATTCTATTCTATTCTATTCTATTCTATTCTATTCTATTCTATTCTATGACCATAAACGTGAATTCAATTTCTTTGTTTAAACTTGCATCTCCAACAGTTTGGAGTAGCCCTTGGTGTAAGTCTCAAGAGTCTGGAGGGAGTCCAATAAATCCGATGCATAATCTGAGACTGAATAACACATGTTCTGACAAAACAAGTTTTATCTTAATGTGACATGAAACACTGCTGTGCATAGGTCTTCATCTACCCCTAACTACTTTTGCTAAGAAAATAGGAAGGCAGTGCTGTCATATATTGAAACAAATGCAGACACACATGGACATTTAGTATATAAGACAAAAACTGAGTTTGCACAATACTAATGAGCTTGAAAGTCGATATTTTAGGTCCACCTTTATTCACAATTTATTCACACAGCCTGAATTCTCTTAAGCAAACTTTCTAAAAATTTCTTTAGTTAGTCTTCAGGAATAATTCTGCAGGCTTCTTGGAGAACATTTAAAGCTCTTCCTTGGATGTTGTCTGCTTTCTGTTCTCTGTCAAGACGAACAGAACAGAAGTGGCCTGGTCAAAGTCCCGACTCAAACCTGATAGAGATGCTTTGGTAAGACCTTGAATACAAGATTTAATGTGGCTGAATTAAAACAATTCTCCAAAGAAGAGTTCTTACTGCCACATGTCTTAATAACAAACAGTTATTAATTTTAGGGACCCACACAGGGTCAGGCTGGTTCGGGTAATTTAAAAAAAATGAAATTATCATTTAAAAGCTGCATTTTATATTTACTAGGGCTATTTTTGTCTAATATATGATATTGAGATTTTGCTAAAATTTGGCTAAAATTTCAATTTTGCGTTTATTGTACTGTTCAGGGTCTTTGCATATGCTTTTTAATCTAATAAGTTGGCTTATAGATAACATCTTCTGTTGTTATCAGGTGGAAGGACTGGACTGAAAACGAGTGAAAAAGTAGCCCATGTCGAGAAGAAAAACTTTGAAAGACTTCCTGTAATCTTGGAGAACTATTGCTCAAGAAGACAATAAAAAATAACAAGAAAGTCTGCCTCCTTATTTATTTTGAAGGAGAGGTCAGAGGTCAAATGTGACATTATATCCTAAATCTTTAAATAGCACCTTCTATATGTTGACAATACACACCACACTTCTAAGAATGATAGTTTCTAAGCTATGAGGCTTTTTGGTAAATTTTCAACCAATAAATCATTAGGTTGACCTTGGGAACGTTGGCGGATGTAAGCCAGATTTTAATGGATTGTTAAAATGACCCCCTCTACACCTCGACAAAGTGTTCTCAGAATTCATTCAAAACCTTCGGAGCAATTGTGCTTACAGGCAGAATGACACGTACACAAACGCTACCAAAAACATAACTTCCTTCACGGAGGAAATGAGCGGAGGCTCAAGACTTTTACACAGCACTGTAAAGGGACACACTCTAGAGCAGTGCACGGGAGAAAACCAGTTCTTGGAAGCACATTATAAAATCTCGCAAGGAGCCAGAGATTAGACAAGAGCAGTTGACTGCAGCTCAAAGTACTGTAGAGAGGCTTTGAGGTAACAGTTTTTTAGATTTTAATATTTATCTAGTTCTTATTTATTTAAAGATCTGTATTTATTTAAAGTGTGCACATTTAGGGACTTGTTGTTGCAACATTTTCTGGATCCTGTATGATTCTCTCTTTATGGGAGACAATAAAGTAATCTCATCCGACTGAGGATGTTTAGTTTGTGGCCTACCACAGACTTGCAATCGTGTATTTGAGAAAATAGTGAATATTAATATGAACATTTTAATAATAGTATAAATGATTACACACACAAATGTGCTTATTAAAGAGGAGAACAGTACAATACATCTGAGTAAAAGCAGATTAGAGGTGATCGCTTGCTGGTAAATCTCAGTGTATGCTCCATAATGTTCTTAACTTCATGCTAATAGTGTGGTGTGTCTGTTACTAAAGCAGTGTCTTACATAAAAACATGATGTCATTTGTTTACCCAAGCTGTTTGCTAAAAATAAGCAAACAAAGAAAAGCTACTTTCAACTGTACCCTACTGTACTTTTACACCCATGTAGACAAATATGTCACCAGACTGATGGACCCACATTAATACAATGGATTGGTAGTTTTGATGGGTAATAATATATCTGAATTTTCCAATAAATCTGTAAATATGTGTTTTTTTAAAAATACATTTTTGTTGACATATCAAAATTTCTGCACTGTTCTCTTCGTATTTTTTATATCCCAAAATGGATTAAAATAATGATGTAGTTCAGACATGTAAATCCCTCTGCTCGCTTTGCACTATTATGATTAATTGACCCTGAACACTGTTCAGAACATTTGCGCCCCCCCCCCCCGGTTAAGCAACAGCAGTGGCACAGTCTGGGATCTGAGTGTTTTGGGCCTACCTGGACGTCGCTAGAACGACCTCTTTAGGGCTGTGATAGGGGTGGTGCGGGATCAGGGTTAGAGAGAGATTAACTACATGGCAGCCTATAAAGCTCCAGTGTAATCCGCACACTGCAGACAAAATCAGAGCAACAACTACTGCGCAAACAACCTTTTTTTCCTCACTCACAACAGCTTTTGGAGCCACAGAAACAACAACGAACAAAAGAAGAAGCCTAGGAACTATACATATTTGGGATTTAACAGCATCATATCATTAAATAAACAAACAAACCCATTTAACCAGGGATTTCAGAAGAGTGTTCCTTCATCAGAACCATAAAGGCGAATAAAGGGAAAGAACATGAAAAAGGGAAAGGTATGTTTTTAACTTTCCTGACTTAAAATAAAACTGTAATAAAATGCAATCATTAAAGTGACTGATTTGTTTAAATATGAGACATGTTATTGTGACAGATCGTTAATATTTTAAATATTTTTTTAGAGGTATGCTCTAAAAAGCTAACCTTTCAAACTTGATCAAAACCCAACATGATCAGAGAAACAGTTTAAAGGTTTTATGACGCTTTACGTCTATGAACATGCATACATAAAGTTTACGTATATAATCCTTTGAGTTAATCAAACATGTGCGCTTTTATAGTCAGATCTGCAATGAAAAGTATCTCCTGTACTATTTTGTATTTTATTTAAATGTGCATATAAAGCAAAAGGGGGTGGAATAGCTGGCTCATGTGTCTAAAACTGTACTGTGGCTGTAAATGCAGTTATTTTTCATTCATATACTAATTATGATTGCGTGCCAGCAGGTGAGCAATGACAATGAGCCTCCCAGCTATCAAGAGGCAACAGCAGGTGAGCCAAGTATTCTGCTGGTTACAGATATACAAACACTGGCTGTCCTCTAGTTTAGACCTTTATTAGTCAATACTGTGTGATTCAGAGTAACATGTGAAACAATGTGAATGAAAAATAATGTTAGTTTTTTGTTTAGCTTCATTTTAAATGCGAATAATATTTTAATATTTTAATTTGAATGACATTGCACTTAATTATTAAAAATGATGTAGGTAATCAGAGTAATGCTACAATGTGATGTTATGAAGTTCAGCTTTGAAAAGCCTCCACCCTGCCTCTTTTTTCAGGCTATGCTGAGATGGAGGCCCAGTTCGCCTGGGACGATAAGACCATCCGTCGGACTTTCATCAGGAAGGTACTGAAAGCAAAATAAATCCAAAACAATACCCCACAAAAACATAAATTAAAAAAAAGGAAATGCCACATCGCTCTGAAACAGCGTTTGTCCACCTGCAGGTCTACGCCATTCTCATGGTTCAGCTGTTTGTGACCGTGGGCGTTGTTGGTCTCTTCACATTTTGGTAAGTACGTCTGTATTTATTCTGCTCAACTTTACTGTCATTTTCTAATAAAGCTCTTTCTACTTTATTCTATGAAGTACTAATTTACTTTCTTTTTTGTTGTTGTTTTGATTTTAGTGAACCAGTGAGGTTTTTTATTCAAACTCATCCTGGCTTGTACTCGGCATCCTAGTGAGTAAAAAAACAAAACAAAAAACCCCAACACAGATCAAAACTCACATTACATTGTCGCAGATTTCATGTACATTTTTTAATTGACTCTGATCCTTTTTTCTTTTAGTCTCATGTTTTTTGCCACCTACATCGCACTGTCCTGCTGTGGAGACCTGAGGTAAACTGTCTCCGTAGAAATAAACAGCACAAAAATTCAAGAAACAACTGAAAAATTGCTCTTTTGCAAAAACTCTGTAAAATGTGTCTCTGTGTGCATAAATAACACATCTACTGTCTTTTCTGTCTTAACAGGAGGCAGTTTCCTTGGAATTTAATTCTGTTAGTTCTCTTTGTGAGTAACATGCAGTGTAAAATACAAGCCTTATACAATAATACAGCATGCCGTCACTCAGCGTCTATCCTAATAAGCCATTTTTTATCAACTTTTCCCTACAGACTCTGAGTATGGCCTTCATGATGGGATTTTTGTCAAGGTAAATACACCTGAGGATGTAAGAACCATCAGTGTCTTTTCGAGCTGAAAGAGAAAATTTATATGTTTGTTCTTCCTCCAGCTTTTACAACACCAAGTCGGTGGTGCTGTGCCTGGGAATCACAGCTCTGGTGTGTCTTTCTGTCACCATCTTCAGCTTCCAGAGCAAGGTGCGAACTGCTTCAAACTAGAACTTCAAACTGCTTTGAACAAAACAAAACATGATAAAACACACATCTTCTTCCTCTGTTGCAGATTGACGTCACCTCTTGTCATGGAGTCCTGTTTTCTTTGTGTATGGTCATGCTCATCTGTGGCATCGCCATCTCCGTTGTCGTCCCTTTCGGATACGTGAGTTTAAACACATACATCCTTCTAGAAGGAAACCAAATTAGCTGCGATTAATGAGTTAAACAAAAGTAGTTGGGTCAATGCGTCAGGTACTGCCTTAATGGAAGAGGGATTAGCCTCAGATAATCTTGCACTGTGCTGTCTTGCTTAAATTAGCATCCTGCTAGCCCTCTTAAATGTGTTTTGTAATGCATTTTATCTCACAGGTACCTTGGTTACATGCCACCTATGCTGTAATAGGAGCCATTCTCTTTACTCTGGTGAGAATCACACAGCCTACCTAAAAATGTCTAGTGTCCAGCTGAGTTTTCAAATGATTACCTCGTGCTCACCTGCTGTCCTTGTTTTCTCCATTTGTGCCTTTCTCTGCCACAGTTCTTGGCATTCGACACTCAGATGCTTTTAGGGAACAAGCATTACGCCATAAGTCCAGAGGAATACATTTTTGCCACGCTCAGCCTCTACCTGGACATTATCTACCTTTTCAGCTTCCTGTTACAGATCATGGGAGAAGGCCGGGAGTGAACCCTGTTTTACACGTTTCTCCTGCATACTAAAGATGTTTCTCAGCTGAACTATTTGAACACTTGACTTGGATTTACCTCTCGACAGAACGTGATGACTTCAAGGCTCATTGCAGCAATCTGTTTGCTCTTTCTCTAAGTTATGTGTTATCAATCTAACCTTTGTTTAACCTTTAAGTCTCTTCAGTTCATAATCTTCTTATCAAGGGAGACCCTGAAATCCCATCTTGAAATCCCATAGACTAAACTGTCCAACTACTGCTAGGTGTTACCTTGGAAATCTATAAGTGTGTGTGTGTGTGTTTTGAATGCCATTTTTGGACTCATTAGTGGATAAAAGCAGTTACAAACAGAGTTGGATGCATCACACTGTTTATTCAGCCCTGAGCCAATAATGGGGTTGAGTTTGTTTTAATCATTTGTTTCACATACAATATGTAGATGGACTTTTATACTTGTTTGTATTTTTATTCATTTCATTATATATGATAGGTTTAGTGTATCATCAGTATGTACTGTATGTGTGTAAACTCAGTCCGGGCACTGGTATTTTGGAGGCAGCAGCTACTGTATGAGTCAACAGATTTTATTATGTAAAGAAAGCAAACAGCAACCACAAAGGGAAAATGTATATAGGGTAAGTCACAGTAAGAGAGTACACTTGGCTGTTAGAGAACTGTTTACACTGATGTTGAGAATTTACCGTGGCCTTTCAGCTGTTATAGAAAATAGTTTTGGACTAACAAGTTAATAATGGGAACACTGGAAAATGTGTGTAATAAATAAAAAACACAATGCATTTCTTTGCAAAGAACATGGACTATGGACTTGTAAGTGGCAATGTAATTAAAGTAACACATGAAACATATCAAGTGTGTTAATTTTAATTTTACAGAATTAAACAATAATAACATTTCTTTACCGTTGTTCTATTGTATGTTTCTACAGAGCAAACTACACCATCCTTGTGGGGTTTAGATTTAGTGTGAAACGTTGTGTGTACACTGACCAGTATTAGATACACCAAGCTAATGGCACAGATTCAACAAGGTGGTGGAAACATTCCTCAGAGATTTTGGTCCATACTGGCATCAATGGTTTCTGATCAGTGGTTGATGACCAATGGTCATACCAACGCATATTAATGATCAAGAAACTGACCTCAAAGCCCATTTTTCGTCAGTGGTGCTAGTTTCAGTCATTGTGTAAAGGTACCGTTTACAAGGTTGGGGAAACCTGCAGTCAGCTGAGACTGAAGAAGTCACTTGGATTGAGTGATCAGGTGACTATTCAGGCCAGTTGAGTACAGTGAACTTATTGTCATTTGAGATGATCTGAGCTTTGTGGCATACTGTGCTAACCCTCTTGGATCAGCCATCAAGATGTTTACACTGCTCATAAAGGGATAAAAATGGTCAGGAACAATTCTCACATAGGCTGTAAGCTTTTAAATGATGCTCGCCCAGTACTAAGGCACCCAAAGGGTGCCAAAAAAAAACAACCCCCATCCCATTACACCACCACCATCAGCCTAAACATTTCATACAAGGCAGAATGGATCCCTCCTTTCACGTTTAGACCAAATTCTGTTCCCGCCATGCAAATGTCACAGCAGAAACCGAGACTCATCAGACCAGGCAATGTTTTTCCAATCTTCCAATATTGGTGAGCCGGTATGAATTGTAGCCTGATGAGTGGGTAGGGCCCGGTGTGGTCTTCTGCTACTTTAGCCCATCTTCTTCGAGGTTTGATGTGTTGTGCATTTACTCTTTTGCACACCTTTGTTGTATCAATTGATTATTTCAGGTAGTGTTGCTGTCCTATTAAATCAACTTTCTTTTCCATGTGTCTGAACATGAGCAGGTCGACTTGACCATATCATTCCTCAATGAGTTGTTGCCATGTTATTGGTTAAAAACTTATTTAAGCAGGAGGACTTTAGCTTCCTGCAAAAAATAATTAGGATTTAAAGATGAAGAAAATAAGAAAATAATGAGACTGCAAGATCAGCTGTTCATAATATGTAATATGCCTGGTAATTTAGCTATCATTATACAGCCAATAATAAACAGCTCACAAAAACATTGAAACAAGACTTTTATTAAAAAAGAAAACTGACATATTCAAATTCAAAGAGAAAACCAAGAAAGAAGTAAAATTTCAATCAATTAAAAAACAAACAACAACAACAAAATAAACAAAAACACAAGTTACAGACAATTTAGCAACTCTGGCACAGGAAGACAAAAGTAGCCAAATGGCATTTGCAAAATAACCAAATATCAAAACCTCTTTCCTCTAACAAAACTGTACAAAATGAGTTCTTGTATAAATAAGAAAACTATTCACAAACAGATAGTGAAATGGGCCAATCTGAATTTTCAAAAAGCTTGTGATCCATACAATACCGTTTATACAGTGTTGAGCTGTGTTTGTGGTTCAGAAATGTTACTTTAAGAAAACATTTCTTGCTAAAATGACTAAATATGTATCTAGTTAATCTGCTCACTAGCAGCAACATATAGTAAACTCTAGTATTACACAACAGTATGACTGAATTGTTAAAAGAGAAAGAAAAATGGGACCCTGGTATTAACCAAATTGAAATAATATGAAACATTTTGAAAATCCAGATGTGACATTATTTAACCAGCTGTTTGGAAATCCTGTTTTAGCAGCAAAATGTTTTGAAACTATGAAATAAGCTGTCAAATTGACTTTAGGATGGATAAAAATAGCATTTACAAATCTGTGTGGACTAAAAATGCAAGTGCAATGAGTATTTTTTTATTTCAAATATTGTGTACTTTCCATGTAGTACATTATTAGTCTTAGTATTCCTATGTTGGCTATGTCGTTTAAAAGGCCAGTTCCTTTAGTTTCCTGTCCTATCATCTCTGCTTTAAAAAAATAAATAAACACTGTATTGTAACAATTGGTCATTTCATAGTTTCAAAATCTTGTTTTGTATTAAAAGTGATGGCTAATATATGGAATAGCATTTCTCAGAACATTTTCCTTCATGGTGCGCTGAATCTGAAAACTTGCAAGTCACTGTGTTTTCTGGACAGGTTATAATTCATAATAAAAAAAAATCAAAAATCAAAAAAACACGCAAGAAGAAAGGAAAAAAAATGGTGAAAGGAGCAAGTGGAACGGAAAGATAGGCTATTTACAATATCAGCTTGTGTCTGAAAATGTACGTGTTTGCACCAATCGTAAAATCTGTGCTCCGTTTTTCTTAATGTCCGTTGAGTCAAGAGCCCGACCGATATAGGATTCTTAAGACCGATACTAATACCGATATCTGGTGATTTAAATATCGGCTGATATTTTTTTCTTTCAACATAAATACTTTGTTATGTATATTTGTTTTTGAGTCCTTACTAAGATATAATATGACAATGCTATCTAAAAATAATGTTGTTTTCTTGTGGATTACTTGTTTACGCTCTGCCCAACTCTGCTTGGATCAGCTGGTTGTTGTTTTGCAGAATTCCAAACACGTGCCCTCTGGTGGACAAACCATGGAATATCAACATATAACATGGTGGAAAGGCGTTTCATCTTCACTTAGCGGCCATTATAAATGTTGACACCATCGGCAATCAGCTACTAATATCGGCAGGCAATATATCGGTCGGGCTGTAGCTGAGTTCAGTAAAGTCTGCTCACATGCCGTCCTGCACTCATTATGTAAGCTGAGGGGAAGTAGGGTTAACCAGCTAGATTTTTAAAAATGAGTTACTTTCTAAGACAGAGTCGAAAAACTCCTCAAACTGTAGTCATAATTTGGAATATTGAGTGTACGTTAACACTCTTATTGCCATCTTTCTCTTTCTTAGAGTCAATAAAAGGCATTTTATACCATTACACAAAACATATGAGCATCTTGGGAGGAGAACAGGAGATTGTAGACAAAGGTGGGTGGCTAAAACATCTTTGGTTGCAGAAAAGCACAACAGCAAAATTGCAAAAAACAGCGTGAGCCTTGGGGAAGATGTTATCTCGTTCATCTTTTCACTGGATTCAAACATGAATGGTTAAAGAACAGGAAGAAAACCTCCTCGTAACCCTACGTCTAACTCAACTGACTCAAAGTTCAAACAACCCTGCTGCCATTTCCACAGTATATACAAACTCATGTCAAATCTATGTGAAACCGGGCAATTCGTCCAGAGGAAAAACATTAAGGCTTAGCTAGAAAGAGTTTTTGCAGACTTTTTTTTTTTTGATCACTCACAAAGTCATTCAGACTTGCTGTCTCACTAAAGGCTGTAAGAATCATCTTTAATGGCACTTCCATGGTCTAGTGAGCAGTCCTTTGTAAAACCATTATTTCTATTATCTACATATGTACAGCTTCTGATATCGGTATAAATTAAAGTTCAACATGTTTGGATGTACGTGGTGACAGCTTAACTCGGTGTGCTGACTTAAAAAGCTGAAAACAGCCCAGGTTTGTGTGTTTTTGAGCTTGTCTGAGCCCGATGCAGCAGCATCAGTAGAAGTGATTTGGATCAGCACTAAGTAAAGTCACTGTTTGGTTCAGCTCTCCATTCTGGAAGGCTTTCTGCTAAAGAGGCCAGACGCAATGTCGGGACAGACGACACGAGGTTTGGAACGGAAATTCGTGTGAAAAGAAAACAATGTGCACAAGAAAACAGCGTCAACAAAACAAACAAAAAAATGACTCCATAAAAAGCTAAAATCTACAGCTAAAATCTAATCTACTTATAAGATTAATTCATCAAAAAATAAGGCAAATTAGCTCAAAGACTTTCAAGTGAAAGACAAGAGAGAGAGAGAGAGAGAAAAAACAGAAGACACTTAACTTTCTACAAACTCAAAAAAAAAAAAAATAAAATCACTGACAAAGAATCAAACTCAGGTGACAGCAGCATTGGAAAAAAAAGACTTACAGCTCCCTTTCCTCTCAAACAAATTATTTTCAGGGATTTTGTTAGTCTTCCATTCGATATCCCTCATTGCTTTCACTAAGCTATGTCTTAATTTAGTCACTGCATTTGCTCTTTTTTTCACATAATCTCTCCTTTGTAATGTGTGCACACGTCACCACTTCAGGCAGAGGATGAATTCAATGATA
Organism: Etia nguti; assembly: GCA_015106755.1. Taxonomy (NCBI): domain Eukaryota; kingdom Metazoa; phylum Chordata; class Actinopteri; order Cichliformes; family Cichlidae; genus Etia; species Etia nguti. The sequence goes on along the minus strand of VUQG01045267.1, from coordinate 20,258 downwards.
CCTGATGGTTCGCCACCACAAAACCGCTTAAAACCACTTCTCATGGACGAAGATGTAGTAAAGTATTAACTATTAACAGTAGGTGCAGGTTGTTTTTTTTTTTTTTTGTAAGCATATGTGGACTGAGAGTGATCCAATCATAAAAAAAAATAATAATTAAAAAAATTAAATTCATGAGCCAAACACTGGAGCTCAGCTGGGGGGGAAAGCTCTTTCATGTCTTCATTGACTTCAGTATTAAATAACTCTTTTTGTATAAACGTATGCCTCGCTGATCTAAAACCTCTAAAAAATAGAACTATAATTCAAATATAAATATAAATAATTGATTGTCTTTTGTTCTCTTATGAAAGAATGATTTAAAGTTAAACAAAAAAACAAGAAAGAGAAGAATTAATTTGACTAAACTATAAACAGTCGATGTTCGTCATCATCGTGATGAGAAATCTCTGCAGCAGTTACAGGAAGAAGTAGCTTTAAACGGTTTGCCTCCCACAGTCAGAGCAACTCGAAACACCAGACCAGCGGAAGTGTTTGTAAGGTTTTTTTGTTTTTTTTAAAATCTGTACAAATTGTTACCCCCCACCCCCACCCCCACCCCACACACCCCGACCCGTCCCACTGCTGCAAATAGAATGTCAAACAACAACAGACATCAGGAAATAAAAATAAACCTTTGCATATTTTACAAAAAAAAAAAAAAAAATCAAAAAGACACATTGTGTTTCAACTCTTCCTTGAATCACTCTGAAACATCCAGAATGCTCAGTTAAAAATAAGAATTTGCTATATTACGTGCACAAAAATAATGCTCTGTCTTTTCCTCCTCTTTTAAATTTTTTTTTTTTTAAGAGTTTTTAAACTTCTTTTTTGTTACGTTCCTTTTTTTTCAGTTATCAAAATAGATCAAAGCTTCTCTTGAAGAAGATTCCCACCTTTGGTTGATCAACTCTTGAGGATGTGAGCTGAAAAGTCTGATGATGTTAAGTGTTGTCCTTTTTCTTAAAAAAAAAACCCCAAAACACAACAAACAAACAAACAAACAAAAAACAGACACACACACGCACACAAACAAACACGCTCACAGGCATACACGTGTTCCTTTTGTTATCCATGTTCAAGTCCGGTTGCTTGGTGATGGTATGGAGCACAGATCTCTTCCAGCTGAATCCTGTTTGGTTGGATTCATTTCGTGCCCTCGGCCCCACCCTGCCGGGAGCTGCAAAACACACGACTCAGCGTTGACACTCTGAACCCGCTCACGCACTCGCACTGATCATAGTTTAGAATACGTTGCATGAGATGCTTTTAGACCATAGCAGACACGATTAGCTAAAGTTTGCCTTTTAAAATCGTATTATGCAATA
>VUQG01045265.1:34603-44763 GCA_015106755.1 Etia nguti | reverse complement strand
TGGAGCCAACTGATGGTTATGCTGTACATTATCCCATTTGCTGGAGCACAATTGCTGCGTTGCCAGTAACACTGGCTAGAACTTGGCAAAACGGGCCAGTGGACCAAGTGCTTGTTGTTTCCTTAACAAAGGAGTTTAGACAATATATTTTTGAGCCAATTCTGTTTTCTTTATGTTGTCATCTACTCAACAGCTTTAATGATATTTCTTACCACTACTATGATGATGTGCGACTGTACTTTTCTGTCAAGCAAGACAACCTCAACAGCCTTTCTTACCTCATCGACGACTTCACTGCTATTACTAATTGAATGTCTTTAAATTTCCTCCGTCTTAACCCTTGCAAAACAGGGGTTCCTATGTTCAGCTCGGGCAGCTTCTCTAAGGAGGTTCATCATTACATCAGCTCTCAAGCCACCAATATCAAATCACCTGATAAGAAACTAAGTTTTGACCAGCATTTTGGTTTCAAATTTTTCGCCTGTCTAACGTCATTCAGTCTTGATGACCTAAGACAGACCTTATGTATCAAAATATCCTTATATATATCAAAGTGATGTCAGTGATGTCTTGTTTGATGTTCCATTATGAAACGTTATGCCGCAGCTAGCATCATTAAAAAACAATAAAGAAAGCCTTTTGTTTTTGCATCTGGTGCTTTATTGTAACACATATTACAGGTTTTTTTTTAAAAAGAAGCCTTTTTTATGTGCCTTTGCACACCCAGGCATAACAAACTCAAACAGCAGACACTGTCCTTCTTGCTGGCAGGTGCTGTATGCAGTGTGGCGCTGGATCAGACAGAATCCTGCAGAGGAGTTAAGAAGTCCCACAGCTATCTAAGGAGAGTAGAAAATGTCTGCAAGGAAGACTTCCACATTTTTCACACAGTTATATTCGGTTTTTTAAAACAAAACAAAAAATGGAAAGGAGACACTTAAAGCATACTGTTTATGACATGCCGTAATAATTGTGCAGAAACTTCAGTTTGATTTGGGGAGACATCCATTTTGGCTGGGAAACAACTTTGTTTTTGTTGTTGTCTCAAGATATACTGCATATAAGATCATCATGACTCAATAAAAGACATGAGGAATATCAATCAATCTAACTTTTAGCAAGTGTTAGATAGAATATTTGATATTTTTTTCTGCAAAGTAAAAATAAAATAAAATAATGCTTTTAGAAGTCATAAGGGCTGTTTGTTTTTTAAAATAGTTAATTGGCATTTTATTGATATTAATTAATTCATAAAAGCTTAGGAGGGTGCCATGCAGTAATTAAGCGTGTAACAACAGGAACAAGCAAGTGAACGAGTAGGCCAGGTGTGACCAAAATGCTTACTAACTATTAAAGCAAAAAGCAAACAGAATAAATCATCTTAAAAAAAAAAAAAATCTTGCTAATTAAATGCAAATTTGCTTTAAATTGTTTGTTGTCAACAGTAATTGTGAGGGTTTTATGTAGAAAATTGTTTTCGAAGGTCACTTCCTCATGACATGCAGATCAAGGAACTATTTGGCATGGGAGTCTAAAATTCTTTCACCTCTCAGATGATTTGTTTTCCTGCCACAATTCTGCACTTTTTTACTGACGCAAGAGATTTGCTGATACTCAGAAGCAGCAGCCTCCCTCTACCCGCTGTCTTTTCATGATGAGGAACAAGAACGCCTAAAGGACTTATGGATAATGCTCTGGGGAAGCTTGAGGGAAAAGTTCGGTTTCAAAGTTCACACTGGTCCTGGCTACAAGTACTGTTGATGCTCAAGTGATACTTGAGAAAAAGACATAATTTCTGTTACTGCTACATTAGGGGGTTTTGTCAATCTCTTTGAAAAAAATGCCATACTCCGAGTGGTGAAGACACCCTTACATCCAACTGGCTTGGCTAATTCAATTAAAGCAACATTTGATTAAGTCCAAGCCTGAGAGCTTAATTAAATACTAAGGGTTAGGGGGATGCAGTTGTACGTGCGTGTTTAGTATGCAATTACACATCTGGGGGAGTGGATGCACATGAATGGTGTGTGTGTGTGTGTGTGTGAGAGGCTGCAGGTGCATGTCTGATTCAGTTTGTGTGCTTATGCTTGCATTGCTGTTTGGGTGTGTGTGTTTTATAACTGGTTGCTAGGCAAGGGATGAGATAAAGCCTTTAACTGAGACACAAGAGATTTCCAACTTGCTCTTCTGTTGAGCTGCTGAATACACAATAGGATGGAGTTCAGCAAAGTTCACACCAACCACTTCTGAATACTAACTCAATGCTACATGAATATGAATTTGTGTTAGTTAGTCAGATTTTTTTCAAAGGGAAAAAAATTCAGAAAAACACCTTGCAGCCAAAACAAACAGGCAAAGATGTTCACGCACAAGGTAAGGGCACGCACGCCCCCAAGACTTTGAACTATCAACTTGACATCAACAAAGACAGGGCATTAGCACAGGCACAAGGTAAACTCTGTATTTTGCATAGAAATATTCACAATCAGCGTAGAACAAAACACTAGCTGAGGTTTTGACAAAATGGTCTTCTTTATGGCTATGCACGCACCGTTGTTGTGGGTCAGAGCGAGTCTGATTTATGGGTCAGCCAGTATTATCAGCCAAGACTGGCCCATCACAGATAAATGGGTACGAGGATATACTGGAAAGTCTTTATCTTGGCAATTACTGGACAATAAATATGTTATCAGCATTGACTCCCAAAATGTAATCTCAGTCTATCTCGATAAAGCACATGAAAAAAAAAAGTAATTCAAGAACTGTAAAGCAAGAACATCTCTATTTATGTATAATTTAAAAAAAATCCATCCAGCTTTATATTTATTATTTTCACATTTATTTGAAAGTTGAGTTAGGAAATGCTTAACAAAAAAAGCTCATATTATCGAATGATCCAGTTTATGAATACGATGCACATCAAATGACGATCTTAAGTTGGTATTCATTTGAAGGCTGTCCTGCCACTTCTTCCTTTGTCCTCCACTTGTCCAGTGTAGTCAAATGTTTTTAAACCCACATCACATACCATGCCATGACACACCTCCCTTGAGTAAACAAAAAATTCAAGGAAGTTTGGCTTCATGGAAGCAAAGTATAAAGAAATGAAAGAAGCAGTACAGTATGTCAGTGTTAGGCCTACAGGTTAATATCTAAAATTACTTTTCTGGACTAAAGTAGTGAACCAAGGTGACTCCTTGATTCAAAGGTCAGTTTTAAGTAGCTTAACAGAGAAAGAGAACACACACCTCTGAAAATGATCAGCCTCAAGGACTCAACTAAAAACGAATGAAAAAACAGCTAATATCCAAAACTAGTTTGAAAAATTATTTTAAAAAAGTTCAACTCCTTAAAAGCAAAATATACAGAAATGAGGGGTGGCTCAAGACCTTTACAAAGTCCTGTATATAAACACGTTTGATTGCTGTATTGGGATTAAAAATCAATGTTTTCTTTTTTTTCTAGGAACAGATTTTGTATAGTTTTTCGCTGTAGGCAGGGATACAGATTTTTGGTACTGGAAGTTTTCTGGTTTCTGCTTGTAGGCCACATTGCTGCTGACCCATCATGTTTGAGTAGGATTAGTTTAATTGCAGGTAATTGTATGGTTTGAGGAACAAAAGTAGGAATTTCCAAAATGCAATCTGGAAGCCATCTGATATTTGACAGCGATTAAGCTTTTCATTATCTTTTAAAAATGTAATCACATTCTTAAACAAAGACCAGCACACTACATCTTAAATAAGATCCCTTTTATTGATATCCGGAGATCATGCTTTACTAGAATACCTGAAACTGGCCTTCTTACTTAGCCCCATGAGCCTTATCTGGTTATTTTAGAGTCAGGGTAAGGGTTGTAGGGATACATCCTAAGATAGTGTAAACCTATTTACAAAACATTAATAGATCTGTTAATACAGCATTTTATCCCTTAGTTGAGTAAAACTCAAGGTTCTCAGCCTTTCTTTTCTGACAGTGTGAAAAAACAATAAGGCTAACTAGAATCGAGGTCTGAGAGATGCTTCATCCAACTGCAGCAGCATCAGTGGCACAAGCCCAACTGACTTTATTCCAAGTAAAAACTTTCCACAAACCTCTTTTTTTCAGCTTTTATTATTTTGTATACACCCAAATGATCACCTTTTAATTTCTCGAAAGCTTTACTGAGTATTTAGCAGGGGTCTAAGCCTACCAGATTAGTCATTAGATTAGTCCTGATTTACAATTTTCAATTCAACTGCATTAAACAGAATCTTTATAGGCTGGTACAAAAACATTAGTTTTCGCCCCTATAGTTCCCCCTCTATATGCTGCATACATTTTCTTGTTTTGATTACTCAGCCATTGGATTCAATAAAGGCTTTAGGGGCGTGGCTTCTCTCACAGACAAGGTTTGCCGCCACACCTGGGCTGATTGAAGTCCCTGAAGCGGTCCTGTGTCTTACCTTTGTGGTGCTGCCGCAGTTTTGGTGCATTCTTTTGGAATTATCTGAAAAATAATATGGCTTGTCATCTTCAACAGCTTGTCCAAGAAGTTTGTGCTTCGGTTTTGGTGAGAGAAATTCTTTAGTAGCTGTTATTTTGCACTAATTAGCCGGTATATGCGTCCTGTGTAGCAGGTGCTGCTCGCTAACAACACTATATAGCGTTAGCTAAACTTAGCACTTCACACTCTCATTTAAATATTATTACTTCTGGCTCCAAAAAAAATAAATGAATAAATAAAACATGGTGACGGCTAAAATGGTAACATTGAGATTTCAAAACGCGGTATCTGCATTCACATTGTGGCATTTCCATATCGCTTATAGTGACATGGAGTGTGCACTCAACTGCACTGCAGCACAACAAAACACTATGAACTTTAGTGTGTTTTCAATAACGTGACAGCAACAGTGTGTGCATGCAGTGTTGTTTGAAATGATGAAGACTGTGTATTTTCATTTGGCTCCGAAATTCTCCTGCAGTATTTGTTTGGATAACTGTTTTCTGACTATAAATTGTTCTTATTTTGGACTATTTAAAAGTTTTCCTTACATACTCTTAACCTGATTTGAATCCTCCTCATTTAAGCAGCTAAGGAAATAGTCACCAGAAGATCCCTAGAAGAATGCGTGGTTGTCCTCCTCTGGTGAAGCAGGGCCTAAAGCACAGTTTTGTGAAATCTTTGTGAAGTGAAGCAGCTAGTGTTAGGATAGTGGCTTCTTTTTGCCCTCTTTGACACAGGCGGGCAGTGATTGAGGTTGCAGACTTCAAGCCTCTGCACTGAAGAATCTCACTGTCTACCTCTAAAAAGTAATTTTTGGGAGCAGCGCCACTAGCTGTCCACTTTGTCTGCAGCCATAGCTCTCGAGGAGACACACATGGTCATTTCTGCCATTAGCAGCAGGATACCCATTACTCTTGGGGGACACCTGGACATGTAGTTAACACTGAGCACATGCCTGTATACTGTGGCCCCATTTCCATGCTTTACTTAGAATGGATTATCACCACCTTTATGGCCATTTAAATTCACACTTGGCAAACACTTAAAGTTCAGTTCACTCGCTTTAAAAACGGTCAACTAAATTTTCAAAGACTGACTAGTTCAGATTATTATTTTTTTATTGTTCCGTGTGAACCCTCGCTTCACAGACAGAGGACTTTAAGTGTGTTTTTGACTTTTAGCATTGAATGTTGCATAAACCAGGACAACTGAAACCAGGCCAGCCTACAAATGTAATTTAGCCCTATAAGAATGTCTACAGCTGTTAGTTGTTTGCATGATCTTATTCTTTGGTAGTGATTAGTTCTTATCATCAATCACTAGCCAGATGCTCCGACTCGGTGTGGTGTTCAAAATTGGTTGCTGATGTTCTGACTTTTGAAAATGTGAGATTTTTTTTTTTCTTCTTCACAATCTGAGGATCTGTACTGATGGCTTCCTTTAAATATACATGAGGACTGACTTCAGCAGTTCCTTTGGGAGCTGCATTGTCTAAAACCTTTCACCTCTTTCTTCCTTTATTCACCGAGAAGAGTACATGTTAGTGGACATAAAGTAAACAAATATGAACAATTTACCATACTAAAATGAGTTAAAAGTGATAACAGACTCGGTTTGACATAAGCCATTCTTTGAGATGTGCCTTTTAAAGTTTCATATGTTGAGCTCTTCTCTACGAAGTGGGCAAGTCTATGCAAAACCTTTATCTATACATCTATACAGCAAAACAATCATACTAGAACTTGCCATGCTGACAGGCTGCATTTCTGCTTTGTAGCATCCTTTCATGGGTACCCGTTAACTCTGGAGAGAGTGAGTGATGCTGACGTCATGATCTTTATTTGAAAACAATGGAAGCAATGCAAAGAAGACAAAAGAAGTCAGTTTCTCATAGTCTAACTCTTTTTTTCAGTACATCATAATGTGTATTTTGAAAGTTTTGGTCCCATTTACAGTAAACTTGATGATACAGCAGGATATGCTTTAGGACGTGGCTACCTTGTGGTTGACAAGTCACTGCTGTATGGGTGTGGGTTCCTCTGATTCTTAGTCAGATCCACTCCTTGCTTGTCACAACTTTAGAACTTAGGCTAAAATGCAAAACCCAAGACTTGAGCACAAACCAAATGGTGACTTAGCATAGTGGTTACACCCATCTTTTGTGTACAAGCATGTGAAAAAGAGCATTTTCGCAGCTTTACTACTTCCATAGGAATTAAGAGGGTAGCAACCAGGTGCTGCTAATCAAATGCACTTGACTGAGCATCAACGAGTGTGATCACCTCTATTAAAGCAGATGTTTTGGGAATTTGCTGGTGTGGAGCATTCAGGTGTGAGTCAACACAATGCCAGTTTTCCCAAGAGTGGACATATCTCAGCAAATTCACACCAAGGTCAGACCATACAATGATTAGAGGGAGAAAAAAAATACAAAAACAAGAGACACATCTCAGACTCTACAGGCTTTGGTTGGCTTTTGAAATGTTTATGACATTACAACTGAGCTTAAGTGGCAATCAGAGAAAGCCTCTTCTCACCAAAAAAGACACAGCCTTACATGAGACTTGCAAAGTGTCATCTGAACAAACCACAGCACAAAGCTATACAAAAGTGCTTTCCCATCTTTAAAATTTCTGATATTGATTGTGCAGTGGCTTCTGGACCTAATCTTTTTAGAAGTGTAGCCTTTTCTACAGGTCGTTGGAGCACAGGTGTTACACCTTAAATATGATGCATTAAGAGGAAACAAATCTGGACCTCAATAATTTACAATCCTGCGCTCGTATAACATGAGTTTATAGCCATTTAAGTGACCACACTTTGACACAGAATGAAAAGGTGACTTGATAACAGGTAAAATATAGAGTTAAGAACGTGTAAATTTTCTTGTCACTTGTAAAAGTCCTGTGTTGTGGTATACATTAATGCTCTCAGAAGGTTTTTTGACAGGGTGTGTGATAAGTTGAGCATTGTAATTGATTATTTTCTACTTTTGCAGGTCATCACCAGAAATCCTAATCGGTCAAACGAAGTTGTACATGTTTTATCACACTGATACAATCAGCTCCTAGCTGGGGCTGCAGCGCCCCCATTCTGTGTGTGTGGTTGTTGTTCACTGCCAATTTGTAAACTTTACTTTTTGTCGTACAAGAACAAAAATAAATCCTCCAGTCTTGTTTTTCTCTCCCTTTTTGACTTGCTGTATGGATATTAACCTAGGGTGTGTTTGGTCTTCTCAGAGAGCCTGCTGGGCTGTAAAAATGAAATTCAGTCTATCCATGTGACACAAACTGCATTCAGCAGGTCACATGACACAGGAGAATTGGCTCCAGGCACAGGGACATCAACAGAGAGTAACAAAGATGGTCACTGAGACAATTTTCAGCAGGATATAAAGTACTTGAATTGACCCCTATTTTCAGCTCTAAATGACTCACACAGTGTCAGGGGGCCTTTTATGGTCACATGACAATTGGAGAATGTTTATGAGATACGCCTGAAGGAAAAATAGGGAACCACTTCAAGCCATGTTAGTCTCCTTAGTCTTGCAGTGAGGCAATGTAATACCGTTTTTTTTGATGAGGCTGGAAAATGACAAAAATAAGTTCAGACTTGCTGTTACAAAATCATTCAAGCTTGACTTTGCCCTTTGTGATGACAATTTATCAAGAGACCAAATAAAAAACAAAAATAGAGAGATTTGGATGCTTTTGTGGATGGCACATATCCATCCTGCTCGTCAGAACAAAAGTAGGTAGTTCAGGTTCTAGCCTAATTCATTTACACAGTAGCTTATTTACTGTAATAGCTTATGGCAGTATGTGGGGTGATCTGGGTGCCTTTGGTGAACAAAGGAACTGGACTTGATGTCAGATGAGTAGTTTTCAGCCTCCCATGCTGACTGAAAGCAGCCTCCTTCCTATAATTTACCTTTTTTGGAAATGATCTGCTAAGTAATTAAAATTTTATTTTCCCCTCAAATCCCATAAGGGCAGAATATCTGCAAGGCATGCAAAGAATATCTCGTGCCATCTGAGACACAAATTGCTGCAATATGCCCGCTCAGTACTGACTTACAGCATTGTGTAAACGATTACCTGCATCGGCTTTTGTAGTAATGATGCAGCAAGTGTGCACAGTAGGCAGATTCTGTGGTTCCCTCGGCATGAAGGAGCACTTTGTTTATAAGTAAGTAGTTGAGGAATACCCCTGCCTCTGTCAGGGTTCAGAGTTATGCTCCCATTGGAGCCACTAGTATTAAACACAAGAACAGAGTTTGGCTGAGGCACACAGCAAAAAAGGTTTGTTGTATTTGCTTGAGGTGTCTTAATACCCATGCGCACAGCTGCCTTTTTATTCAGAGTTAACTCTTCACCTGTCCCATTTTACTTTTGTATTATTTTAAAATGCATCATTAAAAGGTAGCAAGTTTGTCTGTGTGTCAGTGTAGTTGCCATTTATTTGATCATATTGATGCTACTTTTTGTCTCTTCTGTCAGGAGAGGGGTCCTCTGTCAGTTTTCTTACATCCCATCTGCCCTTCTGTCTCTCAGTACTTGTTTGTTCCACAAACATGTTTTTAGCATTTTCCTATTTTATTACAGCTTCAAACCTTGCCCAATTTAGGAATACAAGCACAATATATATATATCTCTATAATGAAACAAGATCGTTAAGACTTTTTGGTGCGATGTAAGATTTAAAATCTTGTTTAGATCATGAGTTCCCGCAGCGTGGGTCTCTCTTCGCTCCTTCTGGGTCTTTCTGTCTCTCCTCAGGTGACAGAGTGATGGATTAATCCCAAATAAACTCATTCATCTTTCAATTAGAGCCAGTGTTGAGGAGGTGCCAGCCATTATGAAGCTGTCTGGAAGACTGGGACTAAGGTAGTAATGGAGAGAAGAAGGGAGGAGGAGAAAAGGGTGAGAGTGAGTTATGGCATTGGTGTGAGGGACAGAGAGAGGTGTTTGTAAAAGACAGAGTGGGGGGAAAAAAGTGAGCACAAAATAAGAGTTCTGTGTACATGGGGGAAGGAATGCATTGGTTGAGCGAGCACATCCAACTATTAAAACATCAATCAGATTAGCTGGCCGACCACCCAAAGCCTACCTCCTTCCATCATCCCCACCGTGGTTTGCACTTTTACACAACTTTGGATTTCACTGATTTTTGTTTTTTATGACTCTGTCTGTGTGTTGTCTTTTTTTTTTGTTTGTTTTGTTTTGTTTTGTTTTTCCCTTTAGAGGTTTAGACTGTTATCCATCACGTTAAAACTTCCTAAGGTATATAAATACTAAAACTTTTTAAAAGAAGTTGAACAACTTGAGTCAAATGAGTGCAAAAGTAGCTCTTGAGTTGAGTTCTCTCTTCAGTGGTTCATTCTTAATTTGGTGATAGAGTGCCCAGCCAAATAACTTTAGCTTTGATCATATTTTAATAAGCTTATGTAACATTTATTTCCATCTAAAATTGCGATATTTTTTTTTTCTTGCATTGACAGGAGAGTCTTTTCCTCCAGTATATCCCAGATGTTCTCAGTGGAGTTGAGGGCTGAACTCTATGGTGGCCAGTCCATGTGTGACAATGTCTCGTTGTCTTCATAGATTCATACTCATCATGGAACATGCCTGTTTTTTTTGTCTTTTTGGGGGGGGGGGGGCTTTTTTGTGAA
>VUQG01045265.1:0-29017 GCA_015106755.1 Etia nguti | reverse complement strand
GGGAGGCTAATGTTGAAAAGTGTCTGCTATAGCTAAAGCTGTAACAAATGAATGGATGGATTACACATAAGTTGGAATACAAAGAATTCGGATGGAGTTGGAGCATGTGTGAGTGCCGTTGGCTTTCCGGCTGGGAAATTGGTCTGGGGGGGTTAGTGGAGGGTCATTTGATGCTATTTTGGCTGTTCCCGGATTCAGTAACGGCTGGATAAGAAGAGGGTCTCTCTTTCCCTGACGCCCTCCCTCCCCTCACTCGCAAACGCATACATGCACATGCACAAACTCCTTTCATGTTCGGCCAGTTGCATCCAGCACTGGGGAGACTTTTGGGAAGATGATATTATGGATGATACGGACTGGAAGATGACTCAGCCACAGGAATCCCAGAAAACCCACAGTGGTTGGCTGGAGTACATAGACAGAGAGAGACAGTGAAACAGAGGGAGGCAGAGGAAGTGTGTGTGTTTGTGAGTGAGAAGTATAAAAGCCAAGGAGAAGTAAAGGAGAAAGGGAGTCATGGGAATGTGTCATTGGAGTTGTCATTTTTGTTTTTGGCTGTTATTAATGTGACTTTCCTTTAGTTCAGTTTAGCAGTCCATTAAAATTAGTACTTTAATATCTGATGCACACAAATACATGAAACATTAATGTCCAATAATAACGTGTCAGATCTATATCACTGAGGAAGTACGGACGCCTTCATTTAAGCATGTGCTTTCTGCTGTAGGGCCAAAACAGTTTTCACAAAGTTACTGTAATGTAAAGGCTACCAAATGTAACATTAGCATCAGTGAATAATTTATGACCTTTCATGACTGACTATATGTGCACAACCCAGAATTATCCCAGCCTAAGCTTTAGATGAGGTGTTTGTTAGGTTCTAGGTGCATCATTTTGGGTGTTTTCACAACTATTGTTTGTTTACTCGGGTCTGAATCAGTTGATGAGTTTGAAACTTTTTGCTTTTTCCTGTGGTTTGGTTTCCAATGACACAGAGAAAACTCCAAGCAAACCAAAACTCTGTCTGGAGCAGGAGCAACAAAAATAAATGCATGAAGAAGTTGCCATGTTCTGGACTAGTGAATAACATTCATATTACAGCTAATTGTCACAGTTTGTGTACTTTGCTGCATCCCAGAATACAAAGCATACCTGACTAGGTAAAGGCCTTTAGCTCACACCTGCAGCTTATACCTGGTGCTTGGGTAGGATTGATGTTGCATCATGTTCTCACCATAATCAAACCAGATTCAGGCGACCTCCTCTAAAGGAGCTTTGTGCTTTTTGGGGGCCCTCACCCTAGTGCAGTTACCATGTTTACACCTGCAATTGAACAACTTTGGCTAAATGGACCAAACAGCACAGGAGTGAAAACACTCCAACGTCTCTGACTTTATTCATTATTTGTTAACCTAAAGAACAATGTGTAAGTTTTGTCATGTTCAGCTGGGCTCTTTGGTTTGGTTTCTAGCACAAAGAAGGAAAAGGCTGCAGCTATTCCAGTGCATATCTGGCTTTCTTTCAGTTAGTCATGGTAAAATGAGCAATGCCTAGTTGTGGAAGGAGATACCATTACTTTCTTAATAAGCCAAAGACTTGTGGGGGATGTGGTTTTAATGTTTTGGAACATCAACAACATTTACAGCGTGATTTAGACATTATAGTCTTCTCTAGCAAGGACTTAAGGTCATTGTGCAACAAGACCACAACTAATTTGAGAATGATGGCTTAAATGTTTAATGTCCAACATGTAAGTCTTGTCTTTTTTTGCCTTTGACTCTGTGCTGTGATTGGAGCTGACATTGTGGCTTTTTTCTGTTATCCTGCCAAGCTGAACTCGAGGCAGGCCTGGGATCAGCTCAAGTCCAATGTGCTGCAACCGCTCTGTTTGTTGAGCAGACACAAATGGAAGTTGAAATGTCCAGGTGAATGGGGTTTCAAGCTTTGTTTATGGCTGCATGCCTACCCACAGACTAGTTTTGTGAATTTGTCAGTTGATCCTCATTAATGGTGATAAAGCGATCTGTAAAATGAGATCTGTTTTCTGCCAGCCAATTTTCTCAATATAAAAGCTTTCTAAAATGCAGAGAGGAAAGCTAAGAGAGACTCAAATTATGAGTAAACACTTATTGTAAGTGCGGATAGTAAAACTATAATTTGTGACAGAACGGCACAGATTTATTTTTATTGAACGCAGAAATCCTTCTTGAGTTAGAGGCAGTTTGTGTAAAAACTGGATGTGAACAAAAGAGCATGAAATAACATGGCCAAAACATCTGTAAAGCTGTGGCGCAACAGCAGATTTGACATTTTATTAACAAAGAGTAGTTTTTACCCATAATGCCACCAGCAGTGTCATGCAACGGAGATACGATTTGATAATTAACAGCTTTTACACTTGCTCTTGTGCCAATCTGGCAATTTAAAATAAGCAGAGGAGTGGAAAAGTGCTGACTCACCATTGAGCTCTTGGTATCGTGTGCCTTCCAAACTTTCACTGTGTTGCAGTGACCTTGAGCGCCGCAGAAAACAGAGCCTGTGAGTAACTCAGGAAAATGAGGAGTGAGAGAGAGAGGGAACCCTCCAGCTTGCTTGTCGACAGATAATCTGTCAACCCCCCACTGGTCCCCAGACTCACGGTACATGTGGCATACACACACACACATGCTATGCAGAACACACACACCTCTTAGCAGCCACCTACTCGTGCTGCACAGCTGAGTGTCTGACAGTGAGGTAGCTGGTGGAGAACGAACTTACCTCCCTCCTCTCCTCATCTGTTTCAGCTCCATCCATCACACCCTACACACACCTTTTCTCTCCCTATCTTTAACTTTCTGCCCTCTCTCTTCTGTTGTCTCTCTTCTCTATCATAACCTTTCTCTTTCTTCCTGTGGGTCTATCATGGTTTCTCCCTCCCTCGGTTTCTGCTCTTTCTCTTCAATTTCTCTTCTCTTTTTTGTCTTTGCCTGAACTCCCTGAGATGGTTGCAAAAAGAGAAGGCGAAAAAGTCATCAGTGAAAAATGGACACTGTGGAGAACACACACACTGGTCTGTAATCTAAGTACAAGCTGGAACACTCTTGATTATATTAGCCCTGTGATGTGCTGGAGCTAAGATGTAAAACAAGGCTCACCATGAATGGTGGCTGTTAATAAACTTGGAATTGCAAACTATTGATTGGCTCACTCAGTGTTGATTGTGCATGTGTGTTGATGATGAACTGTGTGTGTGTGAAATGCACATCCGTACATACTTCAGCAGTGGTAGCCCATTAGTTTTGAAAATAATGGTATCAAGATCTGTACATAGTTTTGCTGAGTGATTGCCTCCAGGCCTTTAATACCCTACAACTGACCCCTGCCTTGGGTCAGAACAAAGCATAGTCTTTAGTAAATGCTTCACTAATACCTACTAAGAATGCCTAAGGTTCAAACCTTTGAATGAATGCCAACCATTTGCATAGACCATGAACACACAGGCATTATAGACACAGTGCAGCTGTAGCAATCATCATTTCATTTAGGTATAATCTGAAATAATACGCCACATCAAGACACTGCACCAATCCTTTTGGTGGATATCTAGGGGTGTATTTGTGCTACAGAAAACGCCCCCAGAACTTGCTGTTTATCTACAAATGAGAGAATCTCAAAGCGTGTAACCAAATCTAGGTTTTGACAAAATGTCAACAGAGCTGAGGTTTTGTTTGTTGCTTCCTGCTGTGTAATGGTCTTCCCTGCAAGTTTATTAAGCACCAGCATCACACACAAGAAAGTTGTGCTTGTGGTCATTTCATTAATAATTTAAAAATTATATAACATCTGTGACGTGATGGCAGGATCTAACCGTGAAAGAGTGTTCGGTCAGATCAAATTGGGAGAAGAAAAGTTCTTGACATATGCACATCTTGACTGTTGGGTATAGTGTGCATATACACATCTAAGCATGTAGCTTTTTTGAAGGTGCTGTGCAGCAGTTGGCTCACGTGTTTGACACCTCATTCATAGAAGAATAGAATAATCCTTTAATTGTCCCACAAGGGGAAATTTGGGTGTAACAGCAGCAAGAAAGACACATATACAAACAGAACACAGAACAGAAACATACGCAATTTTTTTTACATATTTACATAAAGGAAAATGGTTACCAGAAACAGAGTACTGTACAGTTATTAAATTAAATAAACTGAAATACAGATAAGAGGGAAACCCTGGTTGTAGTGTGAATTCATGCATGCACATGTAGAATTGGTGCTGTCTTTGCACATAAAAATAAAACCGTAACTTCTAAGTCAGTCAACTACATTATCTTGTATACGATGAACTTTCTCAGTCAGTGGGGAAACATGTGAAAGCTACCCATGAGAGTTGTCATATAACATGGAACTGGATACAGCAGTTAATTTTTTTTTTCCCCCGTAAGTGGGTAGAGTGCAGAATGAGTCAGTGGGTTGACATTAACTGGCAGTTGTGCAAAGTGCGCAGATGTATTGCAAAAAACCCAGATGAGTCACTCCTCACTTCAGAGATGGTAATTGCACTTAATGACTCAATGACCACATTTGGATTTGAATTATTTCTTTGGAAGTTGTTGTAGAACAAACTAAAGTGAAAATAGATACCATGGGCAGAAAGACAGGCAGGAAGGCAAATGGGAGAAATGAGTTGGATGGAAAGTGAGTGAAAGAAACTGGTGAGAAAGATGGATTTAGAGTGGCAAAATACCCTCCACCACGTGTAGTCGTTTTAGATCATTACTGGCCGTATTGTTTGTTCTTAACATCTTCACTGTTCTTGTGCATCTTGCTGCCAACTTAGTGTCAGGGTAATGTGATGGTTAGATTTATAGATGTGTCCCCCTCTAGGCTGCCACAGGAGTTTGGGCAGCACAGATGTGATGAAGCACTGTCCAGAATCCAACAGCTACAGTTAAGTTCCTAGTCTGTGCCAAGAGCCACGTGAATGTGGGTGGGGTTGGTGGAAGCGGATGAAACTTCTGGAGTTGCTGTGAACTAAATTCAATTTAACAGCTGTGGAGGGAAATGTCCACATGCTCATCCTCTTGGTGGGTAAAGAGATGAGGTTGGGTTATGGATTGAATCCAAAACTTGTATTTTTCCCTTTTTGTATATATACAGGTCTGTGGTAGATGTAGTCATGTATTTGTCTATGACCCAACATAACTGAAAAGGCAATTAACTGCTCATAAAGGAGTTCTACTCCATAATTTCAAATACACAGTACTGTGCAAAATCTTGAACCACTCCTCATTTCTTTATATTTTGCTTTGAAATGGGAAAGTGCATTGATTTATTGAAACATGTAAAAAATGGTGTATAAGGCAAAAACAGTGTTTGTACAGTTCTAACAAGCTTGAAGGTCAATATCTGGCTTGACCATCTTTGTTCTTCAACAGAACCTGAACTTTCTTGTAATTTCTTTAAGCAGTCTTCAGGAATAGTTCTCCAGGCTTCTTGAAGTACGTCCAACGCTCTTTGAATGTCTCTATCATCTCGATCAAGATGATCCCACACTTCCGTTTCATCGGCTGTGACGTGATGTCGGTTATGTAAATACGGGCACGTGAGGTATCCACAGAAAACTCCAAATCTCAGCTAAAGCTCATATAAACCATTTCCACAACCATCAAACACAGCGAAAACAACAATTAAAAGAGCAGTTGCGTTATTTTTGCATAATTTGCATAAACACAAACAACCGAACCCTGTGTTAACTTCACTGTGTCTAACCAGGCAAACGACACATTTTCTAAAAGTCGAGATCTCACAGATTCCAAAACTGAAAGTTTCGTCACACTCCGACCAAAGTTCACTGAATCAACCACAAAACAAGACCACGAATGTTTCCACGCTTGATAAATAATAACATGAAATCAGTTTTACCTTTCCAGTCGCTTCCAAAACAAACATCCATTCGAGACTATGGCTGATTTCCTGAATAACTCAATCTCCCACAAGGCCTCAGGAGATTGTCAACACAGCGTTTGTAATTGCAGAGAAATGCGCTATTCATTTTGGGCATGTCATTTTTGAGCAGGCACCTAAGAAATACCCTTGGGGCTAACGAGGTTAAGACTGTCTGTGCAGCTGGATTTAAGAAATAAGTGCTTAAAGTTTGTAGAAGATATTTAGTGCCATCTTTTGTCAGTACAGAACATGGTGTCACTGGGTTGGTTGGTTGTGGCTAATAGGCTTCAGTTTATTTTAGCCAACTAGTAACAGAACCAGTAACTCAGTGGAAAATAAGGACACTAAAACTAAAAATCGGTCTAACAACAATGAGTTTTATGTTAATAACCCAAGGATACACTGTCCACATTCACTCTCTCTTAAGCAGTCAGTGGTTTTTCATTGTTTCCCGTTTCAGTGCAGCTGGCCAAAGTCCACCTGTTACCTGTGATGTTTGGATTTGTAAAGCATTTTATAATTGAGAACTCTATCTCGTCAGTGAGATGATGTGAGGGAAAAGGTCTCAAAAGTACAGCATCTCTTCCTCCTTCACTTTTCAGACAGAGCAACACAAGGCTAAAATATGTTATTTAATGTGACGTTTGAGATGTAAGCTTATAAGGTCACCAACATAAATCGTGTAAATTCACGAAACATTTACCCATTTGTTTTCTGCTGATCATTATTGTACTCACCAATAAAATGATAAAGACCTCTGTACACAAAGAAGAGCTCTGAGGCAGTGTAAGTCTGTGTATGTAAAGGAACTTCCGAATTCATCAGTCTGTCAAAACAAAAGCCATAGCTGTTGCTTAATGAAGCATTTCATTTCCATCATTGTTTCTGCTCCCCCACAGGATTTCACTGCATCTTTTTACTTGATGTATGTGAACTGCAGCAGAGCACTGTATCTGCATAATTTTAGAATAGAGGGCTCTGAAGCAGTGCCTCAGTATTCAGAATGGACTGGTAATGAGTCACAATGCTTTATTGAAAAGAAAGTAAGTGTGTGTGTGTGTGACAAAGATAATTTAATGTAAGTGGTGCCTATCAAGTTGTGGTTGTTTCTCTGTGGTAGTGAAACCTACGGAGATTTGAAAACTCATTTAGTTGTGCCACTTCAAAGAAAAGGAAATATTACGTAAAAGAGATGTTGGACAGGGTGGCACGCTACTCTGGGAAGAACTGCGCAAAAGACCTGGCGTTGTGAAAATGAATTAAGACGATCGAGTCGCTGTGTTTTCACTGTACTGTGGTTTTGTGCGTGTGCGTGCGTGTGTTCACATCTTTGTCTAGGCTAAGTAAATGTTTGTATTCATGCTAATTAGTGTGTCCATTGAAAAACAGGAAGCTGTTCCCAGTCTGCAAAGATGAAAGGCATTAGAACTGTGTCCAGTATTTCCTCCCTGGTGTGTTCACTCTAGCTCTGCAGGCTTTAACAATGAGATCTCTGACAAAGAAAGAGAGAACCAGAGAAGGAGTTTCATAAGCTCTCTTTAACAGCAACATCAGAGTGAAAGCCTCAGAATAGTGCAGCCAGGTCGGGAAGGTTCCAGTGCAGAGCAAACTAAATAAGCAAAACGCATGCTTTCCGTCAAATCCAGGAAATAAAAAAATAAAATAAAATAAAATGGTAAAAATGTGTGTGTATAGGGTTATAAACATACATTTACAGTGTTGCATGTCCTATGTTTGTCATATCTGCCAAAAGCTTGTGTGTGCATGTGTGTTTCTTTGGCTGGCTTATTTGTAAGCATACAATCTAACGAGCTGCCTGGCTTGAAATAGATTTAATTAAGTTAAAACAAGATTTGACTGTTAAATTTAATTGAGGTAAATATTATTATAACACGGGTTTAATACACACAGTGGGAACGTAAAATGGTAATGTAACATTGTAGTTTTGCTGATACTGCTTTAATAGAAATCTAATTGTGATCTAATTGTTTTCTGGTATCTTGGGAATTGCTTTTTACAGTTAAACAGCATAAAATAATTTCAGCATGTGTTAAATGCAATTTGAGTGATTACTAAAGAAAAACAAAGTGTCCTATCTAAATCAAGTAAACAAACAGCCTCCTCTCTGACAGACTTCATAGTCTCTATAAACATAAAAACTGATAGGTGAATTATAACGTAGCTTATTGGCTTGAAGAACTTCTATAATTAGAGTGGAAAGGATTGTGTTGGGTTTTTTTTGTTTTGTTTTTTCCCCCTCCCAGGCTAACATGACAGAAATGGATGAAGGGGACAACTCTCCAAGTCTAATTATACAAAGAAGCTATTCATAATATCCTATGAATTATTTATTATATGTCACAGATACCCAGTCTTCAAATTTCATTTTGCATTTGAGAAATCTTAGGAAAGTCTTTGTTTTAGTTGCCAGTCCTAGGATCACAGATCAGCTTGATGATGATAATGATATGATTATTACTGTTATTATTGTTGTTATTATTATATTTCTCTGCAAATTTAATAGCTACAATGTAAAAAGTCCCTTTCAAGTTATCCACTTGTTTCAGGTAATCTGACATTTGAACTTATGTCTGAATATGTACCCTGGTCTCTCTTAAACGCCACAATAGGAGTTTTAGTAACGGACCTGATCTAGTTAAGCATCACTTTTAACATAAGTCTGAATGCATGCAGTCACGTACTGGCTGATGTTTGATGTTTCAAAATAATATAGATTGAGGTATCTGACAATCTATAGTTGTTAGTAAATATGACATGTGAGCCTAGGAGCACACCTCACCCTTTAATTCTTTTCAAAGAAGAAGACTACTCGATTTTCCTAGAGTAAAACAGGACAGAACCTCGTTGCAACTAGGAAAAATGTCTGGTAGCTGCATTGATTTAGATTCACACTCAAACCGGTGAAGATTTGCAAATAATCACTGTGTAATTTATGAATGCAGAAAGATTGTCAACATGTTGCAATAGCTGGAAGTTGGTCTGCACTGATGAGCGCAAGTCATCTGCGACGCAATGGGGGACTCAACTCAATTGATTGCCAACTGGTTGCCAAGTAGCTATGTCATTTTGCAGTTAAAATGTTTTTCTGCATTTGTGGAGGAATTTCTAAATTTGTTTTAAATCGGGGTTCTAGTTAGACAATGAATGTAAGGAGTCTTTGGGAAGACTTGTTTGTAGATGGCAACAGATGTGTGGTTTTTGTTGATTTGTCCCAATCACAGACCCCATTCAGTTGCAAACTGATAGCAGACTTAGGCTTTGGCAGACCAAACTTATTTGAAGATGGCAATTGACTGAGTGGTTGCAGACCTGCGTGACTGTAGCATATATGGATAGGCACGCATAAGATTGGGATGGCAATCATGTCCCTCCTGCAGTTGCTTAGCTGAGTTGAAGACATGATTCTTTTTAAAGAATGCGTTAAAGTGCAAAAACAGATCCTAGACCTGGTGCGCTGTCTTGCTGAAACGCACACAAACACACATTAGTCCAGAATCGCCAGACATCCTTGATAAATATGAATTTCCCCTCATTAGTTTTACATCTGTTACAGATTGAGATGTCAGATACAAGTTTATGGTAATTGTTTTCTGTTTTGTGTTTGTTTTTTACAGCAATGAAGACTAATTCTATAACTGCTCAAATTAACACAAAACGTTAACAAGAGCTATAGTTGGTGTAGTTTCCAGTTTAATATATACATGAGGTGTCAAATAGCAGCACAAACCTTTCATGATTTTTTTTTTTTTAAACTGAATGTTATACCTATAAGCTAACACAACAACAATAACATTATTAATTACATAATAAATTATCCCTGACATGAGGACAGGATTTATCAGGATATTAAAGGAAATGATGAGCTGTCCTAGAGAGTCACAGTTTAGTAAATTAACCAGACAGTTATAAAGTGTTTTTATATATGCATTTCCATAATCACTTGTAGGATTTGGCCTCTAATGATCAAAAAAACTCTGAGTATATAGCTGCTAAGTAGGTGCGGGCGATATGCTGACAAAATTATATCACAATATTTCAAGGAAGTCTTGAAATATCTTTATCAATGTCAATTATATTCTTGCATATGTTAGCGTGAACAAAACTGACATTTTCAGTCTTCATTTTTCATTGAGCTACTATCAGCATGTCCAGTGACACAGCATAAGTCAAATGTAACCAGAATAATAATAAAGTATAAAGAATAAAGATAAACAGGAACTCAATAGTGTGGATGCCTACAGCATCCACACAATTACAAAAGTATCCAACTCCTCAGGAGCTGCACAGTATTGTCAGATAATAAAACAGAAAAATATTTTCTCTGTGGGATGTTGTGATGTTGAGCTTTTTAACCAGCTCCTTAAAGCCCTCCTTTATCACTGTGTAATCACATTTTCCTGTTAAATGGAGTGCAACTAACAAGTGCTGGTTGAGTCATGTGTTTACTTCTGGGTCACACATCACCAGTTGCTAATAGGGCTAGCGGTTTGATCAAGAATGAATTAAAAATGACATTCAGAACCTCTGATCAATGTAAGCTTGTCCATGTCAGTTATTTATTTTTATTCTGTTTAGACTCTCCCCTAGTATATACTTTGTTGTTATGAGTCTACCCAGCCCGATCTGCAACATGGAAACATGATGGAGGAAAACTCAAATGCTGAGCTGACTGCACAACTCGAGCAATTTGTAAATTAAAATGCTGTGTCCATTCTTTCAACACGTTTTTGACTACTTAAGTAAAGACAACATCAAACAAAAGAAAAAAGAGTGAAAAATGTTCCAGAGGCCAAAAGTAATATCACCAATCTGTTACAGCATTTGAAGCACCATCATATACCAAGAAGAAGAAAATCCCAGGTTTTAGTTGAGCAAATGGAGAGAGGGAGAGAGAGTGAGCGTGTGTGTCTGTATGTGTGCGTGTGTGTATGTGTGTTGCTGAAAATAATTTTTCATCAGTCCAAATTGAGGTAAAAATGTTGTACCAGTGATTTTTGCAGTCACATGACCCAGCCCTAGTTGGTATTATGTCCTGCTTCATAGCCTGGTTGTAGTCAGTGGTGTTTTTGCCTTAAGTGGTGAAACAAATTTGTTGTATTTACCTTTATCTTGGTCAGTTTTCTTGCTTATTTTTAAAGCATTGTGTTGCTTTGGAGGTTCTTGAAGTAGCTCTCTTCTTACTAAATCATCATCAGACACTGACATGGCTCTCAGTCTCAGACAAGTCTCATTGTTGTGCGCACCAGGGAGCTTAAATTCATGGTGTCGCTATATGACTGATATTTTATGTAAAAATGTATGCCGGTATCATTGTGGATGAGAGTTGGCACAGCCGCATTGCTAAGTGTAGAATATTCAGATCTAATGCATTAGGTTTAGTTCAACTGCTATTTAGACGATGACATAATTCTTGTAATCTTGCCTCAGTACAGAGGTTTTAAATCTGCTAGTTTAAAATCAAATAATCAAAATCTTATTAAGTGGAGACTTAGTCAGGAGTGTCACAAAACACATTTAAATACAACAAAGTGCCATTCTTGAAGCATATCACAATCATACCATTTAAATAAAAGAATCCTTCAACTGTCTCTCTTGTGTTTGATTCACCGTAACAAATGGAATGAGCAGAGTAGCAGTCAGAAATACACTGGTACAGATTCACACATTTAAAGAGCAAAGGAAAGAAACAACAAAAAACCTACAGTTAAGCTGAAATGAAACCAGTGCACATAGATGTATAGCATACAGGTTTACTGTGCTGTCAAACAAAGCTTTGCTATAGTTAAATCAACCTTATCCATGATCACAAGTTAACCCCACACCTGAAGTTTATTTGTGTGTGTGTGGAAAATAACCAGCTATTGTGTTTTGTCTTATGTTTCTATCTATTCTAGCATGACCAGAGATCTGGTCAAGAGGGTACACCATTATATAAATCATATAAATATAAATCAACAAAATCAAATGGACAGCTTTAATGTGCTCTGAAGGTTATTTGCATCTTGGTCATGTAATGAGATCAGATGAGATTAAATTCAGAAAAAAATGCTGGTGTGGTGCAATTGCATTGCATAGTAGGATTTTAACAGAGCCGGTCAGTGTAATTAGTTAGGATGGCTGCTAGAGGGCGAGACCGGCGGGTGTAAACAGGAAATGTTTAGACAGTGATGTGCACTAGACAATAAAGTTGATATAAAAAATAAAGAACTGTGATAGTCTAGACAAAGTGCAGAGGAGGAAGTATGCATGCAATTAATGTCATCATAATTAAGAACATTTAAGAAACCCAATACAACTTTTCAGACAGGCCTTATTTCAGCAATAAAAAAAAAAACCCCCAAAACATTGTAACTTTCATCTTTTTCACTAAGCGCTCACTTTGCACACTAAATACTTGTAGGATGATACAAGTCTGCTCCTAGGGTATGACTGCCAATGTTTTCTGAGATTTGGAGTGATTTCTGGAGAGCATGAATGTGGTTTTGTTAGCACTGAGAACCAACTGTAAACCTTGCAGTGATGCCTGCAGTTGCTGAAAGGCAGTTTGAAGTTTTTGAAGAGCCTAAATTAGAGTAGAGCCTACTGAGTAAAGTGCAATATCATTTGCATAAAGGCACACTTTAGCTGTAGACATATTATTCTTAATATTAATAGAAATGGGGCCTAACGTTTAGCTCCTTTTAAAATCCTGAGGCAATTTGACTTGTATTCAGTTGTATAAACACGGTAGTGTTGTAGTGTTTGAACCACCCTATAGCCCCATCACTCAAACCAATGTCACTGAGTCTGCTCGTGGTCAACAGAATCAAATGGCTTGGACAGCTCAACAAACAAATGGCAGAATGCAGTTTTACTTACTGTAAGGTATTATTGTCAGTCAAGTTTTGTTCAAATGAGTTTATTACAAAGTGTAGAATCTTAATATAAGAAGGTGTAGATATGGGATGCTAATTTTGTAAATCTGAATGATGCCCAACCTTAAATAAGGGCAGAAATTAGGATGCTTTACAGTTTTTAAGGATTATATTAGTCTGACTCAGATTGAAAATGTGAGCAGAAAATCAGCTGTAAGCTTTAGAAGATGGGGATTCAGATGACTGTTTTTTTTTTTTTTTGCTCAGTGGATTTCAAAGGTTTATTGATTGTCACAAAAGAAATGGATCCAGAGAGAATTCAAATTAGAAAACTGAGACCTTGCTACATTTGGATGAAAAACAGAACTAGTTGATATAAATTGTTAATTAAAATGCTGAGTATCAGTTTTACTTTTAATTTGAACTAAGCTTTCCAATATAGAACTTATGTAGTTTTGTGATGCCCAAACTTCTTTCTGGGGTCGTTTTCTTACCCCTCTGTAGAAAGTTCAGTCTGCAGGGGAATTTGTTGACCTACCATTGCCATTCATTTCCCTAATCAGGTTAAGTACTTGTACTGTGTTATAAACATGTTCCCATGCAAACTCAACATGATCTATTACATTAACTCTGCTGATATCACTATTGTACAGGTAATTTAAAAATACTTATTCATCAGATTCTTTAAAATATCTTTTAAAAACACAAGGTTTGAACTTGTATGCCTTACAGAAGCAATACCACAATGTTCGCTTTAGTGAAAAAATACTGCAGTGGATGAATAGTTGTTGGGTGGTTTTGTAGGGACTTGGATCTTTTGAGTTAACCCTTATAGGAATATTAATAAATTGCATTAGGTTTAAAGATTCCTTCAGGTAGTTGGATGCAGAACATGACCAAATCCCATTTTAAGTCACCCAGGACAATTAATTTTGAATCACTGAGACTTTGTAAGATGGCAGAGCGGAAATGGCTTCTTTTATATCATCCTACACACATTTTAACAAAAAACAGTTCAAACTGTCTGGCTTTAGTTTTGTTAGATTTTATTAAGGAGGTACAAAACTCTAATTTAACATACATTGCAACTCTACCACTGTTATGATCAGTGCTACAAACACTCTAGGAGGCAAATCTTGTCAGATTATCATGTACTGACTCTTTTAGGTTGAGTTTATGATAATACCATAATATTCATATTAATTGAGGCAGCCCAGATCTTGATCAAGTCCATTTTATGGAGAGTTCACTAACATTAACATACACAAAGCCAAGATCTATGTGTGTGAGATAATATTTTGCATAGGGCCAAGATTTGGTTGCACATTCCCAGTTAAAGAAGCAGCAAAATAAAACCATTCAATATCCCAGAATGTGTTTTAGTCTCTGGCAGTAGAGTGTTAAGATTACTTTTTGCACCGTGAGGATGTAATTCAGAGCCTTCAGATTGTAAATACAGCAGCGCCATCACTTGTGATTGTAGAGGGAGAGAGAGATCCAGTCACATGGGATATAAAGGTTTTGCTTAAAGATTAAATGAGTCTTTTTCATAGAAGTTCTAAAACTTGATAAGGGAGGTGGTAAAGATCCAGTCACCCAGCTGAGTCCAGATGGTCCAGAGAGAAACATGTTAATTAAGAAACCAACAGATGCGCATTGGCAGCAGTGTCCGGAAGAGCCAGTCACACTGCTACCTGCGGTCATCGATAAACAACAGCAACCACAATACAGAAGGTAGGCTAGGCGACCAAACTAGGCCCCAATAAGCCAACACAATTCGTCCATTACCCAAGAGCAGTAAGTCCAACTCAGCTCAGGAGAGTCCCTTAGCATCTCTTGAGTGTAATCTAAGTGAGCTTCTTAGGAGTTATAAAGGGTTTTATCAAACATTCGTGCCCATGTACTCTAGTGCTAGCTGCAATCCATGAATGCAGCAGCACTGAAATAAACCTAAATCTCCTGGCAGTGTAAACTGCAATACATTTCTGTTGTTGATGTATAAAAATATTACTATTCTTGACTGTATTATCAATAGAAGACATGGGAGAGGGGAATCAAAATTCAAATATCCCATGCAGGCACAAAAACTGGTGAGACTGGTGTTCTCCTTGGGAGCCAACATGCTCAACTCATCTCTAAACATGTGTTTCAAATTAATGTCAGAAAGTTATACTGCTGCAGATATTCTGACAGGGCAGATATTAACTCTAAAGATTGTTCCTTTGAAGAATAAAGACTCGGGGAGCTATCATTAAAAGAGAGTTTTCTTTTTCCTGTTTTCTCATAATCATTAATCGTTGACTCAGACTGGAATCCTGCTTGATGCTAGACTTAAAGTAGGGTGTAGTTTACTTTCTCTGTATTAAAACTGCTGGATTAAATGCTACAGCAGGGCAAGGGCAGTATAACTTAATGACTCCTTTTTTTTATTGTAGTTTTTTAGGTCGTTGCCGTAGCGCTCAGTGAACAATATCTTCATATTTAGCAACAGGGAGATGAGAGAAGGTAAAAACATTGTTTTCACTGATTTTTCTTTCAAAGTTAACAAGGGCAATGCATGACATATTTTGTGCTAACAAGGGAAATGCTGTCCCCCCACTCAAATTGCCCCTCTCCTGTTAAAAGCCACCAGGGTATGAAGCAGAAGCCGTTGCTGTGAGGAATGAAAGCCATTGAGTTAAGCTTGTTGAGTTTAATGGAGCAGGAAGGCTATAGTAGAAGTAATGGCTGAGGGTGAGCTTAGCTGCAGGCCTGTCAGGTACCACAGGGAGAGCAGAGGAAGGCTATATCCTGCAAGATCCTGCTATTATTTACCCCTGACATCCCTTCATTTTTTAAATTAAATACTGTATTTTCTTTGTTTTGGCTTTAGGTCACCATATATAGTTTTGTGCTGTTGCAGCTAGAGAACTTGATTAGTTGAGGCAAACAGAAGTGGAGAACAGTTTTGTGTAAAATTTCTGTTAAAAAAAATTGTAAATTGGATATTAGTCAACTCTTCTGTGATGTGCAACTTTAAAAGTGATACGACTATCTTTGCAAAGCTAACAGATTGTTTTAATTTTTGGGGGGCTTTTGCAGTATCCACTATTGGTGAAGCTTTACTCTTATTGTACTTCCTTTGTATACTTTACGACTTCTTGATCAGCCATGATGCTTCTGAATAGCAAACATCCCTCCAATAACTTTGATGAGGCTTGATATGAAGATCATTAATGATAGTTTTGTTAAAGATAGGTTGAAGAAAGTCTCCTGTTTTTTGTAGATGCTTTTAACTTACCTCGATCAAAATAATCTCAGTCCCTCATTTGATACAACCAAGTGGGCTAATGGATTCTTCTTTTGCTTTTTTCCTTCTCTCTACTTAACCCGAAAAACTACTTTAAGAATTATTTTTACAATGATAACTCTCACATAACACTCTCACTGAACTCACACAGCCAATCCCTCAACATGTTTGTACTCTCTGCTTATATTGCCTCATATTAAATCATTTTTTGCTTTTTAAAGAACTTATTTTAACATTGCACTCAACAACAAACAAATCCTCCCTAACAAAAAAAATTAACTTTATGAGCCAAATTGCATTAGATTTCTTCACGGCCACAAGTAGGGGTGACGTGGGCGGCAAGTGGCCCCCGAGCCTTGAGTTTGAGACCCCTGCTTTAAACTGACATGGGCTTAGATAAGGCCACCTGTTCTTGCCCATCATTACTTGTTGATATT
Source organism: Etia nguti (assembly GCA_015106755.1). Lineage (NCBI taxonomy): Eukaryota > Metazoa > Chordata > Actinopteri > Cichliformes > Cichlidae > Etia > Etia nguti. The sequence continues at coordinate 12,486 of VUQG01045265.1, read as the reverse complement.
AATGTCTTAAGTGATTGCTTGGTTGGCTAATTAACAGCAGCTTGGAAAAAGAAGTAGCAAATGATGACATTTGGCTCTCATAATATGCTAATGTCAGCTAGATGTTGGCTACAGACACCGGTGGTTTATGTCTGCGTGATGGTGATATCAGGCAGGTGTTGCAGTTGTTAATGGTCAGTTTTATGTCTCGTATAGTTTGTTCTAGAGGCTGAACTGCAATTCTACTGATTGATTGTAGTACAGACATGTCTGCGTGGGCATAATGACTACAATGGCAGGATTGATTTTATTTATTAAAGTAGAGGTTACAGTCTCTCCTCTCCTCCTCTTTTCTCTTCTCCTCTCCTCTGCCAGATGGCTGCTCCTTAATCAAACTCTCGTACCTTAGAGAGGTAAACACATTATGCTGCCCTGATTACACTAGCTTGGCGAAGCGTACAATGGAATGTGCGTTTAGGCTTTGCGTGTGCATGACAGCTAGTGCATATGTACTTGTGTGTATGGACAAACTAGATGGGGGTGGGGGGTTCCTATTAGGAGCCAGTGCTGTGGGGTATACACTTGGGCACCTTCACAGTCTTACAAAAAGCTCCTGTCCAGAAGGGATACACACACACACACACACACACACACACGGGAACAGAAATTGTTACTCAGCATAAAGATATTCACTTATTCTCTCATTCTCGGACAGTAAACAATCCCCCCTTTCCACCGTATCTATGGAAACACTAGCTGCCGCAGGCCCCTCATATGGCTCCGCTAGTCTGTTCTACACTGTGGTATACTATAGTTATCCTTGCCAAGTATTGAGGCAGGCATACTGCTGTCATACATTCCAGCAAATGCCATAAAGGGTCCTGTCATACAATCCAGCAGATCAATAAGCCCCTGGGCTTGATGTCACACAGTAATGTATGTCTAGCTGTGAAAACACTGACATCGAGGCGAGCCGTGTAACTTGCTTTGGCAAGGGGAACAAAGCAGAGTGGGGCTGCAGTGCTAATAGTCTGGCAACCCGATAGTGTTAGAGGCAAACACAACGGTTTTTACGGGACTCAGCTGACAGAGTGCCGAATGACTGCGGTGTGGCTCTGCACGTCTTGGTCTCTGGAAATTCAGAGGGGGGAAGAAAGCAGTGTTACATGCTGCTAAGTTATAAAAACAGTCTTACACTGAGAAAACCAAGCTGTTTTAGTGTTATTGACCTTTTAGGAGGGTGCAGAAAATTGTAAGAGGGTCATATTTGGATTAAAGGTGTGAAGCAGGTGAATATAGAACGGCTTCCATCTCTGCTGTCCATAAAAACCAGGAGCAATTTAATACATGGCTGAAAAGAAAATCCAAATGAAAGAAATGAGACTGATTTTATTTGTCCTTTTGTGATTCATTGTCTTTCTAGTTACTGCAACATGTAAAATGGCACCTTTCTGAAATCAGTATTTCCTTGTAGGCTACCAGTAGTTAAGCTCTCCTGGGATATGCTTATAGGAGAGGGGCTAGTTCAGACAAAAATGAAAAGTCTGTTATCTGTTTATCTAATTTCTTATGGTGATTAATGTGGTATGTATCTCCTGTAATAAAGGGTTAGGGTCCTTTGTAGATTCAGCTGTATTTTCTGAGTGGTGCAGCCTATATTTCAAGGATACAAGGGTGAATATTTGGGTGGAGATTGCCTGAGCAGTTATTCTTCGTACTCAAGAGATGATGTCTGGATTTAAGTAATTACAGCAAACAGTGACCAGACATTGTTCAGCATACTGTCACAGTCAAGTCACAGCCAATTCAAACATTTTCTCTAACACACAGTTCAGATGTCATGATTTTGTTGAAAAGGAGGAAATTATTGTGACACAGCTGCCGTTTTCCCCTCCCTCTTCTCCAATGATTCCCAATATGGGCAGTGACATTAATAAGCAGAAAATTGGTCTGTTCAGGTGTTTGTGCCAGGATACAGATGAAGACAGTCATTTTGGTTATCAAATTAAGCTTAGATCTAGAGTAGTATCATTTGACTAGAGTACCACAATTATGTTTATTCCACTGTGGTACACGTAATTAGCAGTGATGATACTGGCCTTTGATGAGGCCGGATGAGATGTAGTGAAATCCTTCATGCATTATAATTTGTGTGGTGTGCAACAGCGTAGGCGTCGAGAGAATTAACACTATGAATATGGATGTTGGGTGAGCATCATGAGAGTAAATGTGCTTACTCTATTGATTAAATCTCCCATCAGTCACCTAGCAGCGTGGTCCCCATCCCCTCTCTCTCCCCCCCGTCTATCCTTTCCTCTCCTACATCTCTCTACTCATCTCTGTCAAGGCGGGCTCAGTGGAGTGGTTAAATTGTCCATAGCACGTAAACGGTCGTTTATAAAAGTCGACAGACGTGGCGGTCGTTTGCTGAAATTAATTACCCCTCGAAGCCACAGCAAGCATGGGCTCTAGTCAGTCAGTCACGGTCCACCACCTCACAGGCCCTGTACCTGCACAGAAAGACAGAGAAAGAGAGGGCTGGAGAGAGCCAGGTAGACTGGCATCATTTTTTGCAAGAGTGCAGTGACTGAAGGACGGGGATGATTAAAAACTGGGAATGAATTATGAGCGATACATTATTCCATAAAGTGGAAGAAGTGAAGGTACAAAATCGACCCTCTATTGATCCCATAACAAAACACAAAACATAGCAGACATCTTGGTATTAATCCAACTTGTACACTTTTAATTGTGAAGTACCACCCCGTGCGCATATATTACTGGAGCAAAAGATCCATGGGGAGTTTTGCGCTGACGCAGCCCAGGAAGATAATGTGATACAGACCACAGTGACGTGAAACTAATCAGAATGTGTTCATCTTCAGCAGGAGTAACTTAATGAACTTCTGCAGTATCTGATGCAACACTTCTCTAACATTAATAAAAGCTTCATCTCCTGTCTGATTTGCATAATTGTTCAAATGAATCCACTGATGCGCTGCTCTTTTTTTCATTTTTAATAAAATGATGATCTGTGTTAAAGTGAGCCATCCCTTACTGTTGAGATGGGAGGGGAGAGGGAGGGAGCAGAAAAGAGCATGGGAGGAGTGGGATTTGCAAAGGGGCCTAAGGTGATTTGTCACAGTTTTGATTCAGTCATATAATGAAGCATACACTGTTGTACAAGGGGTTATTGGTTTGAAGTGATATTTCACATGGCCTTATGGCAGTGGAGATGGTTTGGAATTTTTCTCATATAGTGTAACCCAATCTCTCCACCGCCTTGTCTGCCTGTCTCATTGACTGAAACGTCAATGTGTGTCCTCGTGTTCTTAATCTGCTTCTTGCTGTTGTCCATTAAAAATGCTGTGCTCATATTTCAGAATATTTTTGCTAGTGTCACTTGACATCATAGATGCTTCATAGAAATACTTAAATTTGTGTCATGAAACTGAAGATGAGTTCCTGATTTATTTAGAGGTGCTGTATGTGATTAGTTTCAGGATGAACATTGCGATTAGACTACCTACAGCACAGTACAGCTACTGCACTCAGAGTCATGCATTCTGTCTGTCAGAGTCAAAGTACTTCCCCAAAGAGTAAGAATACTTTAGATAAGATCTTACATTACTTCAAATTCCATGTATTTGGATGAACCGGTAAAATCTTTCCGCTGCTGCTACTGCTTTCTGCTTCCCACGTACAATATCTTTAAACTGCTGTGAAATCTAACAACTAGAATCTGTTATAAGAAAGACTAGAATCTGAGCCGACACTGCCCCAGTAAGCCTACAGGCATTTTTACTGATTACAGACTGTCTATTTGCAAGTGTCGGCTAATATCATCCTGTAACATTTCTCAGTATAAACCCAGACAACATAATCAAAGCCAAAATGACTGTCAATACATTCAATATTAGTGTAGGAAATAATTATTGAAAATTGCATTTATTTTCTTTTTGCTGCAAGCTTTCCCCACATTACCTGACATTAAACCAGACAGAAAAGAACTTTCCTTGGCAATAGAACAACAATATAATAGCTACATAATGTGGACCCTTGGAATTAGTTTACGGAACTTAAATTAATGGGGCAGCGTACAAGTGTTCTAGCCTCTACACGTGCTGAAGAAGGATGACCATAAACACAGTAAAAACTACATTGGAAGATGGTGACTAGTGCAGCTGTCATGATGGTGCCAAGCTGACTTGTTGATGAAGGCAGTAAGAGTTGGGTATGCAAATACTTTGGTCATCCACCTCAAAATGCAAAGGGGAATAAGTGATCCCTAAAAGGCAATATACAAATAAACATTAGGTTTAGTAAAGCACCTAAAATCCCAACTACCTGATCTATTCACAGAATTCAAGGTGAATGAGTTTCAGTCAATATCCAGCAACATCCAAATGATCATCCTCTTAATGTTAGTGCGAAATACACATTTCCATTTAGGTTGGGGAAGCTGGCATTGCTTTTGTATAGTCAGCTACATCACATAGGCTATAATATTTGTAATGGCTCATGTCATATAAATATTTAAGATAATTTAATGTAAATAACTTTAAAACTTCCTGGTAATGTTAATGGGCTACTCGGCAACCATTCTAATATTTCAGTTTATGTCCTGTGAGCGGAATCTTAGCATTTAAATAAATGGTTTGCTATAACCATGACATTCATTTAAAATGATTTTTAATCAAGGATTTTATGTTTAGGTACATGGAATAATAATTTTATGTATGAAATTGGGTATGAAAAATGTGTAATTATACTGGTATTGGTACTGACTGCTTAATTTCTGGAATCATTTCATTCCTACTTACAATAATACTTACAATATGTTGATATCCCATTGATAGGGTTTGAGGCAGTGAGTGGCTTTACTTACCTCTGGTATTAAAGAAGTCTTTGAGAATGTGGGAAGATGTAAAGATTCACTAAATTTCAAGACTCTGATAATAGCTTTAAGACATTTTATTTGTGTATTCACATTATTTAAAAATGTATTTAAAAAAAAAATTAGTAAGTAAAAGAGACCCTGTTGAAATGTGGCAAGTTAAATCAATGTAATAACCCAGCAGGAAAGTTTTGAATTGCAGGTGAGATTTGTAACTTTTGGTCTTTTCTGGCTGCTACATTAGAGGCTTGAATCAGTCTTTGTGTCCTACATCATCACACAGCAGGAGCAATCTGAGGTATCGGGGGGAGGAAGAGCAGGTTATTAAACCACCAGCCTTACCTGTGTTACAGTTGCCATGTTCAGGAAGATATTTACTTTCTTTAAAATCATCTGCAGTACTGACAATGTGCAAAAAACAGTTGACAGAATGTAGCGTAGATCTAAACACACAAATTGCCAATGATATCATTCCTTTAGGTCTAATTTCTTCCCTTTTGAGTTCCTGGATTGAGGAAACGGTTTATTCTGCATTCTGTGTAGTCTCCGTGTTTCTATCTCAGGAGACTCACAATGAGACAAATTTCCTCATGCTGTGTGTGGCAATTGGATGTAATAGTCCATTTACCACTGTAAATCTGCTGTGTGCAAATACCACTGTGTGTGTGTGTGTGTGCGTGGCGATATCCTGGCAAGTGTTTTTCCTGAATCCTACCATTGCAGCTTCTGTAGAGGACTATCATCATCATATGACCTCTTGTATTTTTCCAGCTGTATCTGAACTAACATGTAAGGATTTGACTCTTGTTTTTTCTTTTTCTTTTTTTTCCCTCTCTCTCTTTTGTGGCTCAGTGTTTGTTATACATCTGGTGGTCAGTGATGAGAGAAACGCATCCCTGAGACACAGCATGGCCTTTCCTGCTCCATTTACAAAGTGCTTTGATGACTGTGAGCTTTGAGAAGATGGTGTCAGTGAACACACTTTGATATTTTGCTCCATCTGTAAATTTTTGTCCAGTATTTGTTAAACATTGGACTCGGAAACTCCTTAGAACAATGTCCTTTTTGTTAAGAAATGCAGATACAGCAGGGACACATTCAGTCTGTAGAAACTGGCTGAGAATTAGATTGTCTTATAAGTCTGTTTGATATTAAAATTAAGACAATTAACTGGTGTGAATTTACTATAGTAATTAAGGCTGTCCTGTCACTGGACAAGGTAATTAGGAAGCTTTATTCTGGCAGCGTATGGAGTGAGATGTAAAGATTGTGCTGCTCAGAATAGAACTATGCAGTTGCAGGAATCAATTCCCTCTCTTTCGTAAACTTCAGTGTCAGCAGAATCTTAAGAATTCATGAAACATTCGGTTGGTATGCTACTGATAGTACACACATGCACATCCCTTGGCTCCTTGTATGCATTGTTTTTTGGCATTCTGCACATGGTGTTGAATGAATGTGCAACCTTACTCGATCAAACACTGTGTGTGAGAGTCTGACAGGGAATGGACGCTCTTTAAAGGTATATTTATATCATTTCTGCTGCTGGCAGTTTCTCACAAATCACTTGTGTTATATTTCCCCGACATAATAACAATAGTGATTTGATCATTTGAAATGGTTCAAGATTGGACATGATACTGGAATAAAATTCTGTGAAGGCAAAAACTAACCAAAATTATCCACTCAAATCAGCTTTCCTTTTAATAGAGCCAGTTTAGTTTAGTTTCCTAAACTTGTGAAGTACTTGTTAGAATATTTTTTTGTTAGGATTGGACTGAAACAGATCAGGCACATTGTAATGATAAAATAATCACCACTGCAAATGCTTTTTTTAATACTTAAGACTCACCTGCCTGGTATAGAAAAGTGTTCAGGAGTTGCTGTTTGCTCCTGACAGTTGTTTTTGTAGCAGAAATATATGCAAGTCTCTCAATTTGGGTATGTTAAAATGGATCATGTCTAGAGAGACCTACACGCATAGCAATAAACTACCCTTCAAGCAACCATTAACATTTTGTTAAACCTGGATTACTTGAATCATCTAGAGCTTCTTTATTATCCTTTGGAAAGTTTAAGTGTTTAAACTGTCTCCGATGCCTTGTTGTTTATGGACAAGTGGTGTTATTAAAATATGAAAGTTGCCATTCACACATTAAAAAAGACTTTGAGGCCTCCTCCTTTGAGTGTGAGGAAAAAAGAAGTGTGAGGGTTGGTAATGCTGCTTTAGCTAAGATAATTTGATGTCCTGGTTGCCGGAATAGTTGCCATGGTTAATGTAACGTAATGTAGCAAAGTCAGGAGTAGAAAAGTCCAGCACTGTTGAAGTTTAAAGCAACTATAGTAAAAATGACTTTTGAGCCTAAAATTAACAGGTGATAGCATGCTATAACAGTAGAGGAATGTCAATGTTAGCCTTCAGCTCAGAGTAACATTGTTTCTAAGCCTCATAGAACAGCTTGTATGGTTATAAAAATACGTGGCATCATATCATAACTTGCTCTGCTTTTTTTCCCCTTTTAATTGAAGAGTGTGTGTCAAAGCAGGAACCTGTTTTCTTCACGCAAAATAGAAATCTTGATGGTTTGTACTGTGCTTAATTGCTTGTCAGCTAATGACTTCAATCTGAGTCACTTGTCTCCCATTTCAAGTACATCATATACACTGTAAGATGAGCAGCCATTTATCTGATGACTTACTACCTTCCAGGATTACTTTGGGTTGAAAAGAATTTGATTTTATGGTTAGTAACAATTTACTGTAATGAATAATCACAGCAGTTCCCTTTTAAGGTTCTTTCGAGGGAATATAGTCTAAAAGTAAGTGATTGACAGTATATAAGAAAAATTGAAGACTAAACCATGCAAAAACAATTATTAAACATCACCTACATTTGCACAAAAACACAACTGTAAAGATCAAGTTATTTTGCGTACCTAACACCCTTATTGTATTGAAATAAATGTATGCACTCCTGATGACACATTTGTTTCAGAAGCAGAATAAAAAAGCTCAATTTGTCATATGCTTAACAAGGCAGATGAAAATGAAAGTGATTTACAGTGCTGAATTCAGGGTTGCCTACAGGCACGATGAAAGTGTAGAACTGTGTTGCAGGCTTTTACTCAGACCTGCATTCACACATCAGTGCTAAGGTAAGACCCGATAGGATTTTCCTCAATTAACTCTTGAAAACCCAGTTAGATACTAATAAGAGCTTTATTTGACCAAGCAGTTCTGAGGACTACCTGGTGGTAAGTACCCACTGGGGAAATTCCCTGGAAACAACAAACCTTTTTAATGTTTGCTTTTGCGTTGCTGAGAGAAATTGGATGTTATAGCTAGCCAGCAGTTGGTGATGCAACATAACATCTTCTTTTATTTCCTCATTATCTAGTTTCATCCTCTGTTTTCTTTCTACATTGCTTTACTGTGTATTAGGAAGTTCAGTGGAATTGGTAGTGAAGATTTACAATATTTCACACGGGGTCAAAGTTGCTCTTCATTTCATTTATTGTATACATGCTCAACAAACCTTGGACATTAAATTTGTTGTGTTTTTCTTCCATTTTTAAGGATTGTGTTAAGAGCTTTTGGGTAATATGTTGGCAGTGGCTTTTGGAGCTGCATCAGTGTGTTCAACCAGTCAACGTACACTTAAATCGGTACCAATTACAGTACGCCTTTGTCAGTAAGAACTCTGATTTTGTACCTTGTCTGTAGTAAGAGCTAAAAGAAGACAAAAACTGAGATCTAAGACTACAGTGGTCCCTAATTCCTGCATTTTGGACACGGGAAAAGAGAGTAGTTCATCCAAAAGTCAGAACTATAAAAGGTTCTCCCAGTTCAGAAGTGCATAAACTCTGACCCAAGTGTGCTTTGTCCACAAAAGGCTGTAAATATCATCGTTATCAGTGGCATAGAATTTTTACCCATCTCTCATATATGGAGCAGTATTTATGTTCATACCCTGAAAATGTCTGTACATAGATGAAAGTTGTTGCAGATCTGCTACTAAGGGCGGTGGGTAGATTCTTGGAACCTTTAGCCTGCATGTCGAAGTATCCTCGAGCAAGATGCTGAACTCATTGTGACGTATGCATCAGGAGTAACTGAGTGTGTGTGAATGTTAGGCGTAGAAAAAAAGTGATTGTTTGTCCATATCTTTTTGTAGCATGTCCTTTTTTAGGCAAGAAGCACGGTGCACCAGCCTTTAGCCACTCTATCACCAGTCTGTTGCAGGCCAAAACCGCATGAATGCACATGTCTTCACAATTTTGACAGTAAAACATGCCCAACAGAACAATTTGTTTCAGGTTGACTTATAGCACCACATCTCAACCAGTTACCTCAAGATACTTAAAAGTAAAGATGGTATCTGTCTCCCAAATCCCAACTGGGAGCTGGTTCCACAGAAGAGAGGCCTGAAATCTGAGAGCTCTACCACCCATGCTACTTTTAAATATTGAGTATCTAAAGCTGCGAGCTATCCTTAAGGTGAAGAAAACCAGGAGCATAAATATCATTTTCTCCTCTTGGGTTTTCCACTTTTGTGAACCATGGGGAAAAAAATGAAACATGAAAACAGGGATTGGTTTGGTCAATAATGTTTATTCAGTAATTTCAAGGAGCAATTCACTTTCATAGTCTTTGGTCGAGAGCCATGTTTCTCAAACAAAATGTTAGTAGTGTATGTTAGTAGTAGTAGAGACAAGGGTTGCTGTCTTTACCACTACTGCCAAAAAATACTGGGTGACAATGGGAATAGCTCAACAGTCAGTTTTAGTAATGTCCTTGAAGGTTCCGTTTAATTAACCCAGAGTGGCAGATGCTACAGTATATATTTATGGTGAAAAATATCATTTCTGCTATCAAGTTTTGTTAAACTGGTTTGTCCTGACCAGTATTGTGGCTTTTATGAAAACCTTAGATGGTCAGAAGCTGTTATTTAGGAAAACAATTTCATCCTTAAAAGATGTTTGAAGAATAAAGCTATATTAGAATTTCAGAGCACAGCTCTGGTTCGTGTGGTTGTTACATTTTGGTTTTTGCTGAAAATAAAATGTGACTTTTTTTTTTTATGACTAAAGTGAATATAAACTAGGGAATGTTATTTGAGTTAACTGACCAAAGCAGTGACTTCTCTACTCACCAGAGTAGCCTGACTTGCTTATAACTTGCACATCTCACTCAAACCTGCGGAGAGTGGTATGAAAAAATGGATGTATATGTAGGCATAGTGACAAATGGCTCTTAGACGAGCCCACAATATTAATGTGTTTTTGCATCACAGGCTGTAAAGTAGTTTAATTGCCCACAAGAAATGAAGATCTTATCTTTGAGTTTTCATGTACGCTTTCTGTTCTTGTGCCCCTCTTTCCACTGCAGTGAACTTCTATTGTCTGCCAACCCTTGAATCTTTCTTTCTCACACACAGAGAGCTGTAGTCAGAGGGCAGAGCAGCCTTTTCATGCATGGCTCACTTTGCTTATGTAAGAGCACTACTTAAACCTGGTTACATCACATAACAGGCAGCACTGTGTCAGTGGGTCACTGTGCCATACAACCACTGAACTACATACACCCTCCATGTCGGGCCCTTTTGCTGACATGTGTGAAAGTAGCATTGCTGTGTGCAGCAAGGCATCCTGTGCACAGTTTGGAAGGGACTATTTTAAGCTTATAAGCTTTTATGTATTCATTTATCTCTGCTGGTTATATTAGATAATCACAACAGGCTGTTTAAAACAGGATGGCACTAACTAATCACGTGCATGTAGTGGAAAATGACCATTTTGCTGTTCAGTTAAAGTATTGCTGCGCCTGTAGGGTGCCAGCAGGGGGTCCTCTCTGTTTTCCAAATAGTATTCCTTATGTATCCTCTTTGCACTCTTCACCCCAGCTTACACCGCCACCCACCTCCACCTTTCAAGCTGAGCAGCCCATATCGGTCTTTCCTTTTTTTTTTTCATATTCTATTTAGCACAAACACACTCACAAGGGCTTGGAAGAGGGCAGGACCAACCACTCCCACTGTTCTATAGTTTCATCATAAACACAGAGGGCGAGAGACCCAGACAGCGAGAGGAAGAGAGAGAGCGAGGGAGGAGCATAGCTGCGCTGAAGCCGAGCCCCTCTATGCCTCAGCACGCACAGTGGAGCAGACGCCAACAGCCACACAAACACACTCTCCTCTCAGTTTCATGCACAGTCACACACATACCGCACGCACGCACCACCACCACCACCTCCACCACCGCTGTTGCTGCCACCACTTCCACCACACACACAGTGACGGCTGCCAGGCGCAGTGGGAAGCAAGCCGTCAGGGAGTGAGCTTGAGAAGAAAGAGAGGGGAAGAGAAGAGAGTTGGAGGGGGCACCTTGTGGATCAGAAGGGATTTTCCTCTGTGTGAGTGCACGTCTGGATAACGCCGTCTGCTTCTTCCTCAGCTAGAGGAGTTTTTACCACGGCTTTTTCTTTTTGCTCATCCTCCACGCCGGGCTTCAGCAGTATCTACCTATCTATCCCCGGAGCTTAACAAAAGAGGGAGGGAGTGAGAGAGTGAGGGGGGAAAAAAAAAGGCAGTCACAGCTTCAGCTCTAGACCACCCTCTCTCCTCCTCCGCCTCCTCCTCCTCCTCTTTTCTCCCCAGCTCCACATCCATGTGTGAGTTCATCGCTGATTTCACTGTCTTTTAAGGATAGAGAAGAGGACAGCGTGTGTTCTCCAGGATACAGCCGAGCTCCCAGAGGGATCAGGGTCTCGTCTGGTACACGAGAGGGGGAGGAAGAACGAGACAGGGAAACGGATACAGAGGAAGAGAGAGAGAGAGAGAGCTGGAGAGAGACAAGAGAAAGACACTGGAAAGCAAATTGAGGGGCATGTTCAGGGCAGCACAGAAGAAGAGTGAGTCTAATTTTTAGAGCGGAGTGTGCAGGGAACCGGCAACCGAAACCTAGCCATTCATCCCTCCTCCTCCTTATCATCCTCTTCTTTTTCCCTCTGCTTTTCCCCCCTCTCAGTCAGGCTTTTCAATTCCCTCTATTGTTTCCCGTATTGCTGCTATCCTTTCATATCTTCCTTTCCTCACCCCACACCTCCTTCTCTCCAAACCTCTTTCTGCTGCCACTCCGGAATCTCTTTCCAGACCCACGCAAGGAATGGTTCTGTGAGATTCCCTTTGAGCTCTCAGACAAGTAGACGGACTAAAATCTCAAGCACTATCTGTTCTTCTATCCATTCCTCCGTCTGTGCGTTTATCACCTTCACCAGTGAGAGGAGAGCGTTCTCTCTTCATCCCCCACTCTTGGAAGCAGTCATTTAAAGAATCCAGGCCATCCCCTCGGAAGTGATCAGCCTCCAGGACCTTCAACTGGATTCCAGCTACATGGGAAAACGTTTGGAACAGCAGCCAATGTACCCCCACTACACCTACTACTACCCCCACTATCTCCAGACCAAGGTAAGATGGTCAGCAAGGTTTGACTTATTGTGTGTCATCTTAAAACTGTTGCAAAATTGCACTCTTCAACTCCCCTTTTAAAGTTTCGCCTTCCATGTCTTGTATCTCTTTAAATCTTTCCTAAGCAGTGCAAATCAGTCCCGAG
>VUQG01045264.1:8028-40428 GCA_015106755.1 Etia nguti | reverse complement strand
ATTTAAAAGGGAAAAAATATAAAAAAAAAAAAAAAAAAAGGAAATCACGTAGGGTACAAATACTTATTGTGATGTGTAAACACAAACCATTTCCTCCCCCAAATCTCTGATTGCATATTTTCGCTTTCCGGGTTAAAATTTATCTGACCTGGTTCAATCTATGGGTGCACTGAAACCCGCAAGGGTCACAGCTTTGAAAGCGAGGGAGTATTGGATACAAGGCTTCCTCCCTTTGCGATTAATCCACCATCCACGCATCGGTATAAACACAAACACACATAGTCTCCATGCAGCGGTTTAAGTTGTGCATTTCCACGATGCAGTAAAAGACATGGAATCACACCTGTTAGCACCGGCAGCAACGGCCAACTCTGACTGACAACTTCCTTTTGGCCATCATCGCCTCTCAATCGCAGGAGCGCTGTTCAAGCAAACAGTCTATCAGCAGCAGCTTGGAGGGCCCTGCCGTACACCATTAGTATCAACAACCTTTCCACATGTCCGGTGATTACTCTGCAAAAAGCTCTGATTGTTACTAGAAGCTTGTTTATTAGACTGTGAGCCATCAGTTTGGGATAACACCGTGTTTACAATGCTGCAAGTTACACTGTAGTGGAGCCAGTGTATTATTATTGCTCGACGTGCGGGCTTGAACATTTAAATGAGGCATACATTTGGCCCTACTACATCAGCTCAGTCATTTAGTGTAGGTGTAAATAATATTAGAAAATATTGTTCCTATTTAGAACATGTGTCCTAATTGTTTAAGGCTCGAAATGAGCCTTGAAAGAAGATATTAATTAAGCAGCCACATCATTTTTTTCTTGATCACATCAGGATCCCACAACCATCCATCTATTTGAGAGGCAGGGTACACTCTGGCCAGATCACTACTCCATCAAACAGATATATAAGAACCATTTGTTTGTTTTCATATTAGTTGGTTTATGTAACCTGCTGGGAGGAATGGGTCATGTCGGCGATAAGAAATCTAGAGATAAATTGTTATCATAGATTAAGGGGTATAAGTAAGGAGAAGCATAAATCTCTAAGAGCTCCTCTGAACCAAGAAGACAAATGACATATTTATATGAAATAGGTCAACAGAATATCAGCAAAGAATGTTATGGCTGACATACCCATGCATGAAGCTTCGAAACTGAATGACGCGGCCTCCATCTCTGCCCTTCTCTCTTCATTATAGATTAATATACAGTCCGTATGCTAAACACCTCTCTGGCGTGAACTCTGATACCTCATTGCCTGCTTATCTGCACTAAAAACTTAGAGATGGATGATTTTAAAGGGGGATGAAGGCTGTGTGGTAAAGTCATCACACAGTGATGTAAAGCAGGGCCATGCCGAGGCTTCTCCACAAGTTCAAAAGGAAATGAAATACTTATTTGAGTTTTGTTTCACTTTTAACCCCCCCAAGCCTCCTCTTTCCCTTCCATCCTGCCCATTACCAGATTTATTAATGTTATTCTAGACATCATCTGCATAATGTATGTCAGAGATTTATATGGTTGGCCAGACTTTGCTCTGGTGTCAAGGTCTGACAAAGTAAGCCTGACTTAGAGACCCACTAAGCCCTCAGTTTGACCCAAAAGATTTGAAAAAAAACTTTACCGATGTGTCTAAATGTTCTTAAAATGAGAAACTGTTCAGCTCTTGACTGTGAATCCAATTTGTTTTAACAAAATGGCTAAACAGGGGCAGCTGTGGATCAGGAGGAAGAGCGGGTAATGTCTAGTTAAGACTAAATGACTACTTTAGATTCGCTGGAAAAGCAAGCCAGTCTTATTTGACCTGAAGGTGTGACTTTAAACTAGAAACAAATATGTTTACAGTGAGTGCTTTTATGACGCATCGGTCTAAATTGTTTTAGGTTTTGAAGCTAATTTATGACATAGGGAGTTGTAACCATGCTGAGTGGAGATACTGAACTGGACCTCTGAATATGTTTGTTATGACCGCGCCTTTTGGAGACATTTTAACCGTATTATCTCCAAATATGTATATAATATAATAATATAATAATATATAACTTTCAAGCTTTAAAAAGTCCAAAATCAAAGCACGACATTGCGTTCATCTTCTATATACAGGCTATAGTTTTTTAAATGTCTGTCCCCATTTAATGCTTATTTGAAGTTACCCATTTTCCTTCAACAAACAATTTGTCTTCCACAATCTGGGCTGACCTTGGTTATCTTGCAGTTAAGAAACTGCTATTTGATATCTGCAGGGGCTGGAGGGCATCCCAGGTTATCACCTGCTTCTCCTCCTCCTCCTCCTGCGGTCATCCTCTGCCTACAGAAGTTTAACTGTTTACACCTAAACTTCCAGCTGATAAAGTGATTTTTGGTTTGTCTGAAGAACTGAAACACCACTGTATGAGACTGAATGTGTTCAAAGTTAGTGTATGATATCTGCTGTTTTTATGAGCCCACTCTTGTTATCCCCATGCAGAACAGCTGCCAGACTTAGCTAAGAAGGAGTCTCCACAAAAAAGATCCTAAGGTCAACAGGCTAGCATGAGCCTTCCTCCCCTCTCTAAGTGTATCCTGACACCTCGGGGCTGTTCTGCTGTTTCACAGGGCAGGAGTTTCCTAATTCTTCCGTTTGCTCTGCAACACATATAGTCGTACACAGTCCGAACACATATACTCTTATGTAATCCTGTCTGTTTGATGGGCCCAGCTGCTTGTGGCCATTAATTCAGCCATTAGTCCTCAGTTGGCACACGGCCCACAGCAGCTGTGTTATCAACAAAGCCAACGGTCGGATGGATGCAGAATACTGATGCTCAGCTGTGAGGACGAACCTCACAACGTCTTATTTTGTGACAGTTCATTTCATTTTCCGTATACAGTATGTGTGTTGTTTAGCTTACAAAACCACCCTCAGATTCCATGTTTGATCTGCATTTCAATTACTTTGTTGTGTTCTGGATAATTAAAAGTTTTATAAATGACTCTGGTATAAAAAAGCTGAAAGCCAGAGCCATTAAAATGTGTAAATTCCCACTGAGTGCTCTAAAAATGTTTATTTTAGCAAGAAAATGAAACTATTTAAAGTGAAATATCAAATTAACCAAACTGTTGCTGTGTGTCACACACCCAGAAGCGAGCATCAGATGGCTGGATGTAATCCAAGCAGACAGTGGCCTCATCAGGCCAATGAATCACATCCAGAAAAGAAGTCGGAGCTGATTTACTTTAGATAGTAAAAGTTCAAGCTACATTCATTTTAGTCAGTATGCTCATTAATAACATTTAATTACATGTGACCTTCCTGTTATCACCAGCTAAATATCGTGTAATTCAAGATACCATGTAATTACTCAGGACTGGCTGTACAAGCTCTATGTATACAGTTTGGAAATCCATCCCACGGGGCATTAAAAGGTAGAGTAAACAGGCTATTTTTCAAAGCCAAGAGCACTTGGGTGGAATATTTATAAACGGTCTGATTCAAGCATTTTATACATTTCATTATAAACTGAAACTTTTCTAAGACCCCAAAACGTCTTGAACCACAGCCTTGATTCGCCTGGAAATATAACTGCCGTCGACAAAAGAAAAATATACATGTTTCAATTTGGAAATCAGAAACTGAACACAAACTGGCTGCCAGTGAGCAGCAGTAATGAACGAAATGACTGCTCCTGGCAGGAAATGACATGCATGTCGTTCCTGGGCATCACAGGGTGGTGCTGACTTGCCTAAAATGGGTTCTGCCAATAACAACAACATTACACACAGATTTCTCTATGTGTGAGCGAGTTAAAAAAGCAGAGGCTGGCAGTTGTTCCTTCCCCTCATTATTTCCATTTACTTCCCCTGCTACAAAATCTTCAATACTCTGTTGCCATCTCTAATAGCCAAAACAACCAATAAATCACAGGCCGATCCTCAATAAGGGCTCCAGCTTATGCTGGATGCTAGCTGACCAGAAATGAGATAAATGATCTGAAGACGTAACAGGTTCCCGCAGCTCGAGGCAATGAGGTATATACAGTAGGTTGTGGGATGTATTTACTGCCTGGCTAGCCAACTTAAACATTGCTCTCCATGTGCAGATATTAGCTTTTCACTTAAATTAAACACCAAGTTATGAGTATCCTCCATAATCGCTCGTACTTTAGTCTGACATTATGTAGTAAAGAGCTTTTGATCAGTTAAGAAAACTAAGCAGATTCAGCAGGAATTTTTTCACAATCCATATGTTGTGTTTTTGATTTTTTTTAATGTTAGCAATGTACCATTTCTGCTAGCAAGTGACTCTGTTCTGAAAGTAGCTTTCTAGCAAATTTCAGCTCACTATTTGTATTTTTTTTCTTACTATTTTGGGGGAAACTTGATGATAAAGCTGTGCTGTTTTCTGGGGCCCAACATCTTCTTCAGGCGTTAGTTGATACCAAAGAGAGAAAGCAGATATTGGACATACTGTTGTGTATAAACAACCCTTTTGCCTACATGCTTTTTCTGATTATGAAAATGTCATTCGCTGGCTGGATGTGTTTGATCAGCTTATGATGCATGCATCTTTCACATCGCCTATTCTGGGGGTTCCTGCAGACAAGGCTGTAGCTAACAAGAAGCCCAACTGATTTATTTAAACTATGACCAGTCCTCACATGCAACACCAGTGTGTGTTCCAGGTGGTTTCATGTTTCACTGGAGCAATGCGTGCACTCATCGCAAGGACAAATATACAGCTGAGTGATTCTTCATTGCGCTGGAGCTCTTAATGGCTACATTGCTTATTTTGCCCCACTACCAGAGAGAGCACGGATTGTCTGGAGTACATGGAGCCCACATTAGCAGGACCTAGCTGTGGGGCTCGAGGCCACTCTGCTTTGTCTGCTGCCACTGTACTCCACTCGAGAATCCATATCTGTGGAATTATAATTGAGGATAAATATTATCAAGTGCAATCGGAGAGGGTGTTGTGTATTTGTGCTGGGGCCAAGAAAAGAGGTGCTGTGAAACCGAACACCAGCTTTGGGTCGTGACCACAGGAGAGCTTAATGGAGGCAGAGGAACCATCCTGCTCTTTGGGCCGCCAGAGGTATCAGAGGCTACCGAGGTGAAAGGTCAAGGTAGAAATTCATTTCCACATCTGAGACAGCCTATTACGGCCCACAGCTAACACAGCTCATAAGAATGAATAAGCCAGGGGCAGCTGGGGAGCTGGGGATTACTTTACTCAGGACAGCTCTTTTCCTCAGGGTACTGGCTTTGTAACCTTCACTCTTTTCTTCTAGTCTCTCATCGCCAGGTGTAGAAAAACAAGCCATAATCCAACTTCTCTAATCTTGTACAGAATAACTGTCAGCACCTCTTTACACCGTGAAATGCTTCCTGGGCTTGTTACAACACTGGCACCAGTACTAATCACTCTAATCCTGTTGTACCCATGCTAAACAAAAACCTCTTGCACAGTCATTATCTGTACACAGCCAAAGGCAGTCAGATGACAAAGCACATCAGGGAAAAGAGAATGAATGAAAGAAGATGGAAGAAAGCTAAAAAAAATAAAAATAAATAAAAAAACAACCCAAAAAACAAGAAAGAGTGTGAAAGACAGCGAACAGCAGGGAAAAATGCAAGGGAACAAAGAAGAGAAAGAGAGAGCGGGAATAGTATTTAATTGTATTATATAACACTCGGTTATGTAGCAGCAGCAGCAACTGTTTTCTCTCTTTCAAGGGAGAACTTTCTGGTGTAAAAGCTTCAGGCATTTTACAGCCTTGATGCAAATGGATACTTGTTTGATTTATGCAACACAATCCAAACCCCTGCAAGAATGAAAAGTCTACACTGTTAAATTTCTGGAAATCTTACATAATAACAGCCCTGTGACATTTTACACTTTATTCTTTTTAAAGAATAGTTATCCATTACTGAGAAGCAAACATACAATTGCATACACAATCTGAATGGAAAGCCAAAAACAGAACCTGGGTGGGAATCTAAAAGCTCTGCTAAGTCCTTCACTCAGATTTGCACAGAAAAGTTTGCCAAAGGCCAGAAAGGTAGGTGGCTCTAAACACCGCCTATAATCCATTTTATTACTTGGCGTGTCAATGAGAAGTGAGGTGATCGTTCTTCAAACGATCTCGAGTATGCCGGGAATGACTGAAGATCTGCTGGAGAGATTCAGAATGAGCAGCGGCCGCCTGTGTGGCAGTGTCAGCCGAGCAAGCAGCGTCACAGATCAGACAGTTCAGAATAGCTGCAGATGAACTTTTGTGTACATTTAAGATCGATCCATTTCCTTCGAATAATTCAGCTGTTGTGTCAGACTTTTTACAGTAAATGCATTAAAATATCATCATGCCGATGAGTATTAATCCAACTAGTATCCTGTCTCAATTTGCACGCTGCAGTACTTTTGTAATTCAAATTCAATTCTGAGCAAGCTGCTGTGTTTTGAGAACAGCAGGGTGGAAGGTTGCAATCCCCTTAGCCAACCTCTCAAGGGGCATCTTTTACTTCCTTGTGTGATATGGAATTAAGCCAGGGTGAGTGAGTTCATATTTCTGGAAACATTACTCTTAGGAAAACTAAGCATAAGAAGCAGCTGCAATACTGGATAATGTCATCTTCTTATGGAGCATACATAGCAAGATGATCTCTATGGCTTCCAAGAAGTCAAAGAAGAAAGAAAAAATCCCGTATTCCCATATTTCCAATTTGTCTCCCACAGATGAGTAATTCTAGCGTGTATCCTCTGTCTTTACCTGTACACAGTATCTTTTGTAAAACAAAAGTTAATGAAAGCTTCTCGCACTGTAAATGTACCTCAATACCCAACTCATAACCATGCATTTGTTGATTATTTGGGAAAAGGTGCATATATTTCTGGGCTTCCCAAAATCCTTCTCCTCTTACCATAACAATCTGATTCAGTATATATTATTGTTATGGAATGTAAATGCTTCCCTGTGTGCCTGTAGCAGACGGCTAAATGTTGAAATTCAAGCTTTAACAATGAAGCAGGTAAAAGTTAAGATTTGTCGGCTTAAGGAGACTGTTGCAGAGAATTTAATTATGCAACAAAACAAACAAAAAAAACCCCACACACATTTTTAATTTAGGGAAAATCCTTAATTTTATATTTGACAGGCATATTCATGCTTTAAACTCATAATACACTGTGTCTGGAAAGCTTGTCCATGCATGCAAAAAATAAAAATCTAAAAAGGTAAAAATTCAGTGCCTCGCATAATCCCAAGTGGTATGTTCCCACTTAACTAGTAATTGTATTTTCTCTTCACGTATTTAATAGAACAACATGGTAGCGGCGCTCTTAATTTCTTCCTTGTGCTTGGAGGACAACCCAAGTGTTGAGTGCAAAGAGAAGTGCACACAATTAGCTAATATATTTCACAGATGTGCTCAGCGAGTTGTATTTTCCCCCCCTTTCTCTGTTCTTCATCTTGCCATTGCACAGCACAACCTGAGAATTTGGACACAGCCCCTGCACTCACCCCATTGTGACCTTCTGGCACATACATTTCGTATGACGTAGTAATTAAAATACACTAATTTGATAATAATGCAATAACAGCAGCACCCTGAAGGGTAAATTTAAAGAAAACATTTGCCCAGACCGCCAGTAAAGCATAATGCTCCATAGAAAATACAGTAGCCTGTTGGTGTGCTGTCTGAGGTCTCAGGGGTATTTCAGGGTACTGATTTCATACCACAGCCATTAAAATCTTAGCTCTCTCTTGGCTCCGATCGCCTGCCTGGCGTCAGAGCTTATGAATGATATTGGATCCCCAAGGTGAAAACTTGATGAATATCTGAGGCTGTTTTGCGAAGGGTTAAGTGGCTCCTCCGCGGATTGAGACGCCGTCAGATTCCACATTATTTAAACTGGATTTTGAAGTTTAGAAGGCATCTCTAAAGGTTTGATGACTGCCCGAGATTAATTCATGACAAATAACACAGAATAAATTGACACTGATGCCCTAGTTTTACATTTTTCAGCTTTCAAAGGTTATTTTGTGAATCTATTGAATCTATTTGTGTAGAACAGCCAGGTGGAGAAATGTCAAATTCCACATAATCTTATTGTTCTAACTATACTCACAGTCTATTTTTTAATGGTATTCTGCTTTTAAAATGGACAACTCTGACATAAGCAACAAACTCATTATTGATCCAGCATAACTACTCACTGATTTACAAAAAGTCTCCATCGGCCTGGCAGTTTAGGGAGAGGATATGCTGCAATTTATATTTGGCTCGGACGAAGCCATTCTCCTTAGAAAGCTTACCGAACACTTCTGTGTTATATTAACACTAAAAGGTCTGTAAATGCGCTGCCCTACAAAACTGCTCTCGAGCTCTCCAACATTCTGCATTTGCAAATCAAAACAGGTAATTTCTGCACATAATTATCCAGCTTTGTTGATCACAATATCCTCCACATAAAAAAAATACTCATGTCCCGATCCCAAATGTCCATCAACCATGAATGTCATTAGATGTGAACCATTATGTGCAGTAATTTTGCCCCTAATTCCTCCTCATCAAGAAACAAGGACAAAAAAAACCCCAAACAGAGAACAGGGGAAATAATTTGGCCGCTTTGTGTCCCTCCCTTTGTATCACTGGCATGGTGGACTTGAAGCCTACAGAAGTGGAAGTGGAACAGATTGAACTTGCTCAGCGAAGCTTGTTCTACAGTGCGGTTGCACAAATCCTGCCTGTGACCCATTTGTGGGTGCGTTTATTGACCCCATGTACACTACTTCCACATTATGAGTTTGCTAATGAGCAGCACTGAATGTGCCTAGATAGCATTGAAAAGCTCTGGCTGTCAACATGAAATGAAATGCATTGCTGCGATTATAGCCTCATCTGTTTTATTAAGCCTATTTGTTGATTAGATTTTGTAGCTCAATAGATGCATCATTGTGGAATTAAGTAGAAGAAAATATGCTTTTTAGAGCGAAAGTGGTAAAAACTCTGGTAACGAGTACTGCAGATATCATTTACTGACTGACGACTTCCAGAGGGTGGTCGCTGACAAGGTTTACTTTAACAGGCAAATGCTTCCATTTGTCATTGTTATGCTAAACACTACTTTGACATAGGGGAAATTGAATCAAGGAGCTTGTCAGCGGCATTCTTGTGGCTGTCTTGTCCTTATCATTTCCATCAGGCTGATCAGAAACACATTGAGCTCCCCACCAACAGAGGGTCAAAAAGTCATAAAACCCTTGGTAGGCAGACATTTCCTGAACACTACATCATGTACTCCCTACGTTGGTTTTAAGCAGTGACGTAAAGTGTAAATAAGGAGTAATTAACATGTGAACTTCACTGGCAGTACTGTTGAAAATCTATTATTTAAACTCGGTAATAATGGGAATTACAAGGCATAAGGACCCACAATACGAACTGACATAGTTAATCAAAACTGTCTATGAGCAGATGACACTAAGAAATGAGGAAACAACAAAAGGTTTTCTTTGGAGATCAGTTGCTTTTTTCCCCCCCGGTCACTTTCAGCCCAGTTCTTGTATCTGACATTTTTTCGAGGAACTTTTTTTGTTTATTTTTTAAGCCTCTTATCGCTGACCTGTTAATTATTCAAGCATAAAAAAGGCCCATAACTTAAGGGATGAAGCAGTGTTTATCCCTAAATGGTCACAGTGGAAAGGTAGCTTGTCAAGAAGCCATTCCTAAGGAAGGGAAACCAGGAGAAAAAGCTGAGGTTTGCTAAATTACACAAGAACTGAACTTATTCAGTGGCAACGGGTCTTATGGACGGTCAGGAGAGAGGTGCAGCAGGGAGTGCCTACAGCTATCTGTAAAAAAACGGTGGAGGGTGTGTCAGGATCTTGTGTTGAGGATCTTGTCAAAGAACCATCATATTTTGAGCCAACATGCAATACCATCTAGAAAGCATCTGATTGGCTGATTGATTGGGATCTTTGTCATGCTAAAAAAAATGAAGCCAAACTGCCAGTGCAGTAAAAGCACTGAAAAGCACACGATGGAACACAATCAGTCATGGATTGGCCTCCCCAGAACCAGGTCCTCAACAGTAGTGAAGCGGCATGTGATAGAAAACAAGGCAAACAACATCCAAAAACGAGCTTTGAATATACTTCAAAAAGCCTGAAAAACTATTCCCGAAGACTAATTAAAGAAATTAAAAGAGAGCTTACCTATGAGAGTTCAGGCTGTGCTGAAGAATAAAAGTGGTCATACCAAATATGACATTCAAACTTGTACAAAATCTGTTTTTTTTCCCTTATATGCTGTATTTCCATGTATGTTTGCACATATTTCATTAAATTGTATTCATTTCTCATTTCCAAGCAAAACAGAAAGAGCTGAGCGGTGGCTCAAGACTTCTGCACAGTACTGTATACTGACATAACAAAACAAGTTGGGAAGCTAGAGTCAGTAAGAACTCGGACAGTGTGTTGAAAAGGAGGTTATATTTGAAACGTGTATGTTTTTGGCCTACAACCTCAGTGTAAACAAAAGAAACATAAAAATCAAATGTAGGCATCATTAAAGGTTTGCTGGAAGCTGTTTATATTACAGATCCCACATACAAAAATTACTAAGTGGAGAACGGAAACAATAGAAAAAGTGAATTGTTCTCGGCAAATATACTAATTAGTAATAACAACTCAAAGAAAATGAATGAAAACAAGCGGACAGCACGACGACAAGCTTGGAAGTGAAAGAAAGGCAAGTAGATGTTCTGTATATGAAGCACAGGTTACAAAAGAAACCCAGAAATTTAAATGACAAAAGGTAAATGATGACTTCAGCAATGTAAAAAAGTCAGCTTGTTCCTGAAAAAGTAATTTCGATAAGTCTGATTTTACCTTCCTTGATTTAATCCACTTTTTTTTTTAACCTGAGTAAATTAACTTTTTTTTAAATTCACATTAAATGTAAAGTGCAAGCAAGCAGACTTCAACTTCAACTGCAGAGATAACGTCAAAGAAAATACAAAGTGATACAATCCAAGAAGAGATCATTAAGGGAAAAAAAAACATTCACATTATCAAACAGACAAGCTGTAAAATGTGTCTTATTCTATGAAGCTAGTGCTAGTGCTCTGTCAAAGGCACGTCTTCTCTGTATACGTGTAATTACATGACAAATGAATACTGTCATTTCAAGATGTAAACTTGATCTGAGGGATTTTCATGACGTCGCATACAGAAGGGAAAAAAAAGGAATAAAGCTTTAATCTCGTTCTCATTGTCTCTGTCCGCGCTCCTGCTTGAGGGCGACGATAAACTTCCATGCTTCGACGTAATGGGACAGGAGGATCTCTTCTGGGAAGAGCTCTTCCACATCGGTGGGAATGTCCATGTCTTTGCGCTCCATGTAAGACACCAGTGTGTCTTTTAAGCTTTAAAAGATGAAACAACCAATTTAAATTAAATCTGCCATTGCTAGAGTAATGCAAATGAAAACACAATGAATAAATATTAATTTTTACCCCCAGTCAGGCCTGTAGGTATCAGTTGCATTTGGCTTTTTGAGGAACAGCACCAGGAACTCGTGCATCTCCAGGAGGAAAGTGTCCGCGCTGTTTTTAGAGAAGAAACCAATGAGACGCCTGTGCTCGTCCTCACCCAGGGCCTGTTTGTACTTCTCTGAAACTCCTACAAATGGATCCTGATGAACACAGAAAAACACATGTATAGGCATAATAATAATAATAACAATTGAGACATCTGCACTAGATCACGTCTATGCATACAATAATACACCTCTGTGTCTGTGATGCTTACCCTCTTGAGGCGCAGCATGTTTTCTGACTTAAGTGAGGCCAGCAGCTGCCACAGTGCCACACAGTGTTTTAGGCAACACATGCCAAAGGCCTGTGGGCAAAACAATGTGAACGTGAGGCACACAGAACATAAAATAATTAAGATCTTACCAGATCTTAAACTCAATGCTCCTAACTAGTAACAAAATGAAGTTTCTTAAAGCACACTTTGCACATTCTGTTCTGTATAAACAGTATCCACATAGTAGTCAGAAAGAAAGAGCAACAGGATAAAATAACCAGCGTCTCAGATAGGCCAACCTTGAGGATATGCTGAGCCATCTGGTTTCCCATCTGCAGCACCTCCTCCAGGTAGGAGGACAGCTGCATATGAGGCTCTCCCCCAGTCATGGCAAGGAAACCAAGGGCCACTTCCAGCATTGACAAAGCGTCACACACCTCACTGTAGGAGTGGAGCTCTCCAGCCACAGCAAAGAGAGTGAGAGTCTGAAGAGGCTCCTGTTGGCATACATCATAATGGCTGTTATCATCAGAAGCATGTACAGTATACACAATTTGTAATCTCTGATAAATAAATGATAAATCCCAGCATGTTACTACCTATTACAACTTACTTGTTTGACTTTTTCTTTTATGTCCTTGAGGATAATCTCATAGTTGCGATCATGTCTATTCACTAGTGTAGGAAGGCCCTGTTGATGAAGGACAAAGATGTGAGGGGGAAACAGTGCCTTAACAAACTGTGCTTTGAACTGTCAGCAAAGCTGTTTTGCTCCTCATTCTCATTGGCTCACATTGAGAGTGATGAGAGGCTTGCCCAGCAGGAAGCGCGAGATGATCTGCTGCTCTATCTTAGGCAAGTCATACTCGTGAAGGGTCTCCTGGCCCCGCTCGATGCTGTACTGAGTGTTGGACAGAACCAGCGGCATCACATCCCTCTCCAGCTCATAACGAATCACATGCAGGTCAGTCAGATCTGCAGGGCTTACTTTGTAACTGAGAGAGGAATAAATAGAAAGTTTACCCAGGAGACAGTGTCTCTATATTTTGGGATTCTACTACTCTGACACTCTTTTCAGTCTTCGGCTCTTTCCAGCTATAATTGAGATATCAAAATGTTATTTTAATCCATCTATATCTTATAATTTTGTCAAACATGCCATATGAAGTGTAGAACAAGTTCAGGCACAGTCTTCTAAAAGCCAGTGAGAAAAATGTGGCATGAGCGCCCCCACCTGGTCTCCTCTCCGGTGTGCTTGTCCACACAGTATATAATGTCATTGTGCAGCGCAATTAGGTAGCTGACGAGAGCTGTGGAGCACAGGCCTGGGCCGTGTCGCCGTGGCAACAGCACCCTGAAGTCACTGTTGAGGTCCAGGTCATTCTGGCAGAACTCAGCCGGGATCTTAATCTCACCTGAAAACATTTTAAAATGACGTTAGAACGAGACGTTGGACAGGTCAGCGCTGGTGTAACAGTACTGCTGGTTGCTTACCATTGGTTGCCAGCGATACTCTGAGCTTATTCCAGGTATCCAGGAAGACTTTGATGTGTTTTTCGTACCAGGTTTCGAGTGAAACTGCATACAAGAAGAAATCAAATAATTAATCCCTAGTGTAAAGATGTCAGCCGCGCAGGAGACCTGCAGTTCACATGGTACAGAAAATTAGAACATCAACATCAGCGGCGTTCACGTGTGGAAGAGATTTTCCTCTTTATGAATAATCAATCATTGTCTCCGTCCAGGTTAAAACAACTCACTCCTTGGCAGGCAGGTTCTTAAATCACATTCTGCCAGCTATTTAACAATGACATTTCCAAGAACAGAGGTAATTAGGAGTTGCATGGAACTTTGTATCTCTTGTGCATGAGTCACGTAGTTGAAATGGCTGAGAAACACTGATGTAGACAGTTAACTCAATACCTGCTTTCTGATTGCGGAGAAAGTCAGCGATGCTGCCTTCCGTTAGCTCAGCGATGTTTAGAAACTTCTTCACTAGATCCCTTTGGAGTGCGAGGATTTCAGGAAGGTGCTTCACCAGTCGGATTTCCACTTCCTAAAAATAAATAAATAAATAATCAGTAATAATAATAATACTAATGATAGCAGTAGTGTGTTCAGATAAATTCCTGTTATGTACTCTTTGGGAACTGGTTAATTTTTGAAAACTGCGTCTTGTAAGAGCTGCTTATTTGTATATGTTTAAATGTTTTTTTCAATGTAATCATTTTGAGCGAAAAAGAAAAGAAAATAAAGACAGGAACCATGGAAACTTTACAAAAACTAATTACGCACTTACAAAAAGTACAGAAACTGTACTGACGGATATGGATTAAAAGCTTTGAAACAGATTAAACCCAATGCAATCGATGACACAATGTAGGAGGATCACCTTCAAAAAAACATGCCAGAAGTATGACGGAATTTTTTTTTCCTCTCTTCAACACTAGAAATGCATTTTATGTTGTCATTTTCTCACCCTATGGAGGAATCTCCAGAGGACCGGCAAGGTGTCTTTGCCATCATTTTGCTCCACGATGTGGGTGAGGCTCAACAGAGACACTTTCTCCCTGCAGCTCCACACGGCAGAAACATGGATCAGAGACTTTGGAGGAAGTGAAGCCAAGAAGAGCTGAGGATCTCCAAATATGAGCTTCATGATTGGACTGGCAGAGATACGAGAGTCAGCCCGGATAAATGTGTTCACTTCCTTTAGCTGTCTATCCAAGTGCTGTGGAAGAGCAGGTGACATGTGGGGGGGGGGTGTTATGCATAGATCTTGTATAAACATGAGGCAGTTTGCACTGTTCTGGGAAAAAAAAGAGAAAAACTTTGAGTACCTTCAGATGTGGTGTGATAATGGCAGTGCTCATTTCAATTTCCCAGCCGTTTCGTGCTTCTTTGGTGGAGAGAAGATTGTCATACTGAGCAGGCCCTGAAAGGAAAGTCACGCCCATTAAAAACCTTTTACTAGTGTAAAACTATTCTCAGTCTATTTACAAATCTAGAGATATCTTTAACCCAGAAATCCATATATTGACTTAAAAGCTCAAATTTGTGCCCTCTAGAGGGCACACTTTCTCTCTTCTCTCGTGGACTATACTGGACAACTATAACTAAAGTCCAATTGGATCGTTTGAGTTTTGTTATCAAAATGCTTCCGCAATTATTCACACAGGACTTCACTGGTATGATATTTGCAGAGCACTGCAGTATTTATGTAGCTTTTACTTACATCTTTGCTGCTGGTGTGTCTCCATCAGGCTGTTGATGAGCAGGTGAACAGTGCTGATTGTGTCGTCTGTCCCCTTACCCAGACTTCTGATGAGGTGTTTCATGTCCTTTCTCAGATGAGCAAGTAGAAACTCTCCTACATCTTGGACTGGAGGTTTGATAATGGCAGAAATAGACTAGAAGAAAAAAAAAAAAAAAGCAGATGACTCTCCAACTTTCTTACTACAAAAAGTGGATTATAAACAGGCTTATATCATTATCTTGATGGCGATCACTTGTGGTTGCTTTAAAAGAGCGCTTTTGAAAACTCCGTTCTGTTTGTGTTACCTGTGGTTGGCTGCAGGAACCAAGCAGCATGGCCATGTGAGTGAGCATGCGAATGATGGTGAAAGGAACGGGAGAAATGCTCTTCGTGTCCAGCATGTCTGGCTTGTCTCTACGTCTGGGGTCGCCGAGGACGTGGCCTGTTTGAGTGCGGTCACCCCTGTCAGCAGACAATGAACAAATAAATATTGATGAATATGTTTATTTAGCTGCTTTCCTCTTTCCACTTGAATTCTGTAGGCCACTTACTGCACTTCCACAACATGAAATCCTTGAACAGGTCTGTGGTCATTCCCTCCAATCACTGCACCACAGTCCACACAATGACTTACTTGCATGGGCTGGCCACACTAAAGGAATAGAAAGAGTTTCAAATAAATATGAGAAGAATACCAGCAAAAAGTGACTTTTTCAAAATGGATTATGAATCCAATTGAAGCTAACATACCTCACCAATGGTACAGGGGTGACCATTTGGACAATCTGTTTTAAAAGTATAAAAACAATACGACAAAGGTGTTTAGCACGTCACCTCAAATCATCAGATTAGAGGTTTTTTTGTCTTTTTAATAATACTTACGATACCACTGTAATTGACCCAGAGCTTGTTGAGCCACTGCTAACATGTCCTCCGGCATGGTGGGCAAGAAAGCCGCCTGTACCAACAGATGCATCCATTATATTTATTATTTTTTTTAAATATACCCAGGTTTTGATCACTTACAACAGCTATTATACATACCTGCATGTTTGCAGGTGTCATTGCTAGCTGCTTCAGGGGAGCCAGGATCACCTGGTTTCCACAGAGCAAGACAGCAGCTAAGTGAACAGCTAAGTCCACCGATACACACTGGGCACCAGAGACCCCGCAGCGAAGAGCCAAAGGCCCAATCTGGTTGGTCACCAGAGACAGGGCAAAGGCCTTCACCTGCGGGCTGGGAAGGAATTTCGATTTCTCGATGTAACTCATCAGGGCCTTGACTTGCTATTGGTAAAAATATACCCACAAATAATTAAATACTGAATGGAGACAAACTGAAAACTATAACTTAAAATAAGATAAGATGATGATATTTTATTTAGCCTAACTCTATTAGAAAACCTACTTCAGGCTTGGGATGGAAGCTCGCATTGGTTTCTCTGTAGAGAGTGGTGACTTCTCGATACAGTGCCAAGAGAAGATAAACTGTTTTCCACTGTGGTTGGCATTTGCACCTCTATAAAGACAAGTAATAGACCCACGTCATTATGCATACAAATTCAGAATCCTGATTCTGAATTTCCACCAAGAAAGCGATGCAACATTACCTCGCAAGCCTCATCGAGTCCATCCAGTTTAGCTTCCATAACTACTTTTGCAACAGCATTTCTGATGGTCTTGTAATCTTCCCCACACACAAGATACTGATCTATTGGTGTGACGTCTTCATCCTGGGTACAGTAAAATGAAAATGAATTATTATCTGCTAACATGGCATTTAGAATAAAACGTTGAGTTTATCTTCTTTATAAGCTGAAAATCAAACTGTTGATTAGCAAACCTTTTGCTGAACTTCCTTAGGAAAGATCCAACTCATTTGATCCAATTTGAGGAGCTTCTTGACAAACTCTACTCCAAACTGACTGCACATCTTACGGATCAAATAGACACGATACCAGTCATTTCCACTCCGCCTACACAAGTCCATCACACTGGTCAGGAAAGCTGTGCTTCCATTTTGGCCACCTTCTTGGGATCCTGGTATCAAATAAAATCAAAAGTAATAATGTTTTTGTAAAAAGGAGAACATTTCTGACATATGGCAGGATTATGACAAACTATAAGAGTGTGTAACTCATTAAAAATACGCACCTGGGGCTCTCAGTTTTTCCACAAACATGCTCACTGCCATATCCAGGTCCATACGCACTCTGGCCACCTGCTGCAGGTACTCTACAGTAGCCGTTTCAGAAAGCTGATCACGAGACTGCAAGAAATCCGTCAAGAAGGCACTTTCATCCTGCAGACATGCCTGCTGGTCTGCAGTGGACCTGAACTGCATCCTTTCAAATATGGAATCCTAGAAAAATAAACATTTAAAAAGGCAATTTAATAAAATCCACAATCAAATCCACATGCAGCTTGTGTGTTAGCACATACCTCCAAGCAGTTAATGTACAATGTGTAGAGCTCAGTTTTGTCCATCTCCTCCAAGATGTTGCTCCGCTCAACTGCTGTCAGATGCTGCTGCAGGTACTCTTTAACGTCATCAAAGCTTCAAAAACAGTCAAGGTTAAACACAAATTAGAAACTGCACTGCACAGGCATAATAAGACCTCGTGCAAAAACCGAAAAAAGGGAGGAAAGAAAAAGGACCTCACCTGTATTTCAGAAGAAGTTTGAGCACTACTGACCGCACCACCGGATTTTTATCCACAGAGTCGTCAAATGGAGAGAGCGCCTTTGTAAAAATCTGCTTATTGCCTAAAAATACATAAATCTATTTAGAACTAACAAAACGTATAGTTGTACAGTCGCACATGCATGTGTTTCACATACATGGTGGAAAGATAGTAATGAAGTACCTCTCAGAATTGGGACAGCGCGGGCCTCCACCATGAGAAATGACAGCAAATGAAGAATGACAGCTGAGCAGGGTGGAGAGTTGTCCTTGAAACACACAGTCGACACCAGGTCTATGAAGAAAGCATTGCACTTGTTCCTGAACTGGGCATGTTGTTTGATGAGAATCCTACATGAAAGAAGATTTACAAAAGTCACACAGATGTCCTAAACCACATCAAAAAACACATCTAATCAAAAACAAGGTACTTAAACGCAACATAACTAAACAGCAGCAAAAGGCAGATCAAAAGATTCTGTATTGTGTGGGAAGAATTGAATGACATCTTTGTTCATTACACATGAGTCTTTGGCCTTATTCACATATAGTTACCAACCTTATATCATTTGAAGGAACCAAGGGGAAGTCATCGTTAACTGGCTGCATGCAGAGAGGACAGTACATCTGTCCGGGCCCCAGCCACTTTTTGATACAGGCTACACAATAGATGTGTTCACATGGCAGGCAGAGCGGGTCCTGGGGGTCTCCCATACACACTGGGCACAGTGTAAGACCAAACCTGGGAAAAACAAGAAAAACAAAAAAAACAAAACCCAATTATAACACTTCTGCTGTTCAGCAGTGAAATATTACCAGTTTAAAGCTATGATTGACACAAAATCCAAAGAAAATGAAAATAGACAGCCCTCCTCCTGCAGTGCTTTCTTCTATATTCTAAGCCCCTAGATGCTAAAATAGGTCAATATAACAAAAAAAATTGTTAAAAATAGAATCTTAGCTCCCAGCAAGAAAAGAAAATGCTAATCTTTTACCATAAACTTTGATTTCAGTTCATTCGTACCTTCTACAACCTTCTTAAATAAACCAAATACAATGCTAAATATGCCCAGAAGCGGTAAAGTACAGGATGACAGATTCTGTTAACATGCCACTTATATAAAGATCGATGTTTACCTGAAGATGCGTTCGATGGCTCCATCTTTGCAGGTTTTGAGCAAACAAATTACTGTCTCAAACGTCTCCTGAGTTTTGAGGTCTGAGTTTTTTTCCAGTATCTTGAAGGGAAAGCAGAGGCAATACATTTTTATTATGGGTGAATAAAAGACTGGTTATCGTGAAGAGCGTTTTATGGTAATTATCTATACTGTGAAAATGTTTGTTGATACAAAGAACCCAGACGTACCTGACCAAGCCGCCCGGTGTTCTCCAAAACTAAAGGAGACAGTTTCTTCTCCAGCTCCTCTATTCCCAGCAACATGTGCTCCACAAACAGAGACAGAGAAAATATCCGATTCCATCCAGCTCTAAAAGCAAAAACACCAACAAATAACCTTTCATTTCAATACAGGTCAAGCAGTTACCTAAAGACAAACTGAAAACATCAGACTTGTGATCATTTGAATATTTTTTCTTTAAGCTTGACTTACTGGACTCTCTTGGCGATTATCTTGCTTCTCTCTCCATAACGCCTCACGCTGTCCTCTGAGCAGATTAACTCAATAGCAACCTGGATTTTTTTCACCTGCCTGAGCCAGGCTTGTCTTCGGGCATCTGTGGTCAAGTCTATGGGCTCCAGGTACTCCACACACGCAAACCCAGCATACACATCGAGTACCTTGGAGAGAGCAGCACAAAACCAAAATGAAATAATTACAAAACCCAAAACAAAATTTAAAAAAATAGAAGACTATTAATAACAAATTCAAAACACTATGTAAATAAGGATTACCAGTTCAACCCCGTCTCTGGCATTACGATTCATCAGGAGGTTTTGGGTCAACTGGGGTACAATGCACATCACTCTGCAGAGGTTCTGGAGCCGGTTTTTGAAGTGATGATATGCAGCATGGACCCACGGAAGAGACGTCACCGTTTCAGTGTCACTGAGCTGCAATCGCAGTTCGTTAACACAAGAATTCAAGGCACCACACAGGAGCTAGAAAAATAAATAACGTGCATTAGTATATACTGTCACACACAATCTCACCACCATCAAATGAAAAACAAAATAAAAACAAAACAAAAAAACCTGGAGATCTTCCTGAGAAGTGACATTCATTGTCATGGAGATGAAATCCTGAAGGTAGCGATGGAAAAACTCGGCCTGCATCTCTGGGTCTGCTTTCGCTATGTAGCGCCCGAGCGGTGTCTTCCAAAAGAACTTAACAAAGTCTTTCTGAGTTTGCCCTGGGAGACATATGAACTGAATGTAAAAACAAAACAAACAAACAAACAAACCAAAAACACAACATCACTATACAAATTATATAGTGGCTATAACAAACCACTACCTTCATGTTGATGTGCATGAACCCAGAGTTCTTCCAGGTAGTCCTTAATCCTCCAGCTGAAGGGCATGCTGCAGCTCATGTTCTTATCTTGGGCAATGTAGTGCTGTACAAGGATCGTTCTCGTCTCAGAACTGTAAGCAGTTTAAAAAGGCAAAAGAAGATCAGACATTTTTAGCTACAAGAATGTACTTTTTTTTAAATAAAACAAATATTACACATTATTACATGCACAATAATTACATTTTTAACAACACTTACGTGTGGTCTAGTGTTAGGTGTGAGATTTCCAGCAGCTTATCATTGCCAAAGATATCTAACCACAGCTTCTTAACAGATTCACCACAGCGGGTATCAAGCAGGAGGTCCATGTTTTGGTCACGGTCTATGAGTGAAACTAGATGCGCCAAGAGGGGGACGACCAGAGCCTGAACACGCTTCCATAAGGTGTGCCTGTCACGAATGGCGAAAAAAGGAGTTTACAGTGGTTTTCGAATAAATATAGGAAAATAAATACTGTATATTATATTGCATATTATACAAGACTGAACCACTCACCTAAAGGTGCCTCCTTCTTGCAAGGCATCGATGTTTGAGGCCTCCTTAAGGACCCAGTTGCTCTTGATGGATAAAGTGTTGCCGTCGTGAGTCACCAACAATGAGTGAAGATGCCGCTTCACCACTTGTAGGAATTCACCTGACAAATTCAGATAGAATAATTAGCATTAGGAAAACAAAAAAGCAACAACAAGTACTGAAAAAAAGCTGTTTTTTAGTACCTGTTATTTCGTCACTGTCACTCAGGAGTGTTAAAAGGATCTCTACTCTCCGAGTACTGCGGAGGCCACTTTCCACCTGGT
Source organism: Etia nguti (assembly GCA_015106755.1). Classification (NCBI taxonomy): domain Eukaryota; kingdom Metazoa; phylum Chordata; class Actinopteri; order Cichliformes; family Cichlidae; genus Etia; species Etia nguti. The sequence goes on along the minus strand of VUQG01045264.1, from coordinate 19,364 downwards.
CTCTCAGCATGCCTACTGCACTCTGCACACAGCTCCTCAGCAGTGCTGTGGTGTCCACAACACTTTCCCAGGCCTGCAGAAGAAGAACACACTAATTAAAATCTAGTGTTAAGAGTAATCCCCAACAACTTAACATGTCATCTGTGTAAGAAAACAATGTGATGACCATGCAGTGATTTATATACTTACAGTTTCCTCCTGCTCAGTTTCCTCCTGTTCACTCTCAGTGTACATGTCATCAGTCTCCATGGCTTTAACAAAAATGTTGTAATTTAACACAAAATACTCTAAAGTGAAGAATATATATGGAGACAACAACATAATTTTATATAAATGATTTATCATTAACTAACCTTCAGCCTGAGGCGCCTTTATTTCAAACATTTGACTGATTGTCATGTTTTGCAAAGTTTTAATGTCTGAAACAATGTCTTTAGAGCGTCTGAGGTCATCAATATGAACTGATCTCCAGGGGCCTGTGAATATTAACATGTCTCAGCTTACTGTCCAATCTTTACACGACACAATAAAAAATATAATCCATGCTGTGTGAGCCTCACTGCCATGAAAGCCAATGTAAGAAGTCCCTCCTTCCATTCTTGGCAGTCTGGTGATGAAGTACACAAACACCTTTCTACCTGTGTTCTCCTGGGTTATCTTATTGATTTCATTAATCGATGAATACCTGGAAATGAATGGCAAAAGTTAATATGGCAAAACCACACGGTAGCTAAAAGCCCACGAAAACGAAGTGTTGGACCTACTTTGCAGATGCAATGAGGTTGGTGCTGAGGCTGGCTTCATCAAAATCACTCTGGATGATCAGGACCCTGTTGCTGCTGCTTTTATTCTCAGCTGTGAGGAAGTTCCTACAAGAAGACAAGGACATGGTTTGTACACTGTAACACATCTCAAGATCATAGTTAGTTATTCTCATGCAATATTTGCTTCTAAGCATATTCTAAAAATGTTAATGTCAAAATGTCTGGATAGGTTTAAAATAATCGCAATAATCTGTAAATTCAGTAACTGAGGGATATGTCTCATTAGTTAGTAATATTTTTACATTACTAGATATTACAACTAGTCTATTGCATTAATAAATATGACTGTTCTTACTAGTATATGTGTTTCACAGCTTTGTTTCTATTGTACTTTACTGTGTGAATGTAAAAAGAGTAAAATTATACATTCCCTAGATAAACAAACCTTATCTTCTTCAAGAAGGAGTGCTCCGTGTCAAACTGCTGGAGTGAGAGAAGCTCAACACTGTGCAGCATCTTCTCCATTGGTTCGAGTTCAAAAGCAGTCAAAAGTCTGGAGAATGTTGTCACCTAAAGTGTAAAATTACAATTAGACCGTATGTTTGTGTGTTTGTGTGTATATAAAATTGTCAACTTTAGTTACCTCTGTGAAGAATGAGCAAGAATGGGCCTCCTGCCTTGTGTGAGCAAGTATGTAGTCAGCCAAACAGCTGTTATTCTGCTCTTCAAAGTACATCCTGGCCAGATATTCACTTTCCACTTTTGGAAGGCCTGTACAGTCCAACCGCACCACAGAGTCTGGTGTCGCACATTTGAGCAGTATGAGTTTAGCCTCGTCGAGCATTCTCCTCTCAGAATCTGAGATTTCTAAACTGTCCTTCTGGTTCTCTATTACTTGGAGTACTACAGAAGCACATGTGTCTGAGTGGTAGCCAATGAATACGTCTGGGGGTTTGTACTTGTATGTCTGAGCTGCCGCTGCATGTTGGGTGCTGAGAGTTACAAAAAGCTGCACCCATTTCTCCAGTTCCTCCACCATCCTCTTCTGCTCGGTTTTCAGAACAGTCTGGATGTCCAGGTAGTGCTTCTCCAGCCTGTTAATGAGAGGTATTGGGAACTGTTTGTAGACAACTTCTCTTTCCTCAATGACGATTAGCCGGAAGTCTTTGTGAACCCTGCATTTTACACGATGGGTTCCCAGTCCAAGGTCCACATATTTCTGCCCTCCCAAGCAGACATAGTATTGGTTAAGGGCATCGTAGAGACTTTCATAGAGGTTCTGCAAGTTTAAGAGCACAACCGTTTGACCTGTTTCCATGCATATCTTTACTCTGTTGATGTTGCGACATATCTGGGTATACTCTTGGTCTTTTGGGAAGCTGGAACCAAAGATAATTTCTGGTTGACCACTTTCTGAAAAGAAGGATTGCTGCAGGATCTGCAGGGCTGCATAGTTTTTAGTTAGCACCAGGAGGTATCGACATTCTTCTTCCTGTCCAACTGCTTGAATGTTTTCTCTCACAAACTCAATGGTACTGATGTTCTCTAGGTTTGGTGCAATCCCCAGTCTCGTGGTGAAGACAGTAACTGGGTCTACATTATCCTTGCCACTGAAATTTCTCAGCACTGCTTTGACAGTTTCCTCTGGTGTGGGCTTTCGCTTAGAAGCCTTGGCGACCGCAAAGATCATCTTTATCAAGCTGTAGTAGTCACGTAAGCCAAAAAAACCTTTGCCTTGTTTGCGGCAGATGTTCAAGTAGGCTCTTGCAAAGGGTTGGAAGAAATCCCTGACCTTCTCCAGAACCACTGCATCAGAGGAGCAGATTCCTTTAGCACTTTCAATAAGTTCCCTCTCGTCAGGGTCCCCACGGGACACAAAAATGCCTCGGTTCATCTTTGCAGGGTCCAGTGCCCAGTTGGAGATTCCAATAAATCCAACCTTTTTGTGTGGTAGTGGCTCATCATCAATGCATCCCTCCTCCAGCAATGGATGAAGAGTTTTCAGTGGCATCTTTGGAGAGTCCTCTGCAAGCCCGATCTCATCAAGAACCACAACTGAGATATACTCATCCAGGTTTTTTCCTTCCTGAAAGCGTCCACATTGCTTAAATGTATTAATGATGCCTTCTGGTGTTGAGTGAGGGCTACACTGGAATGACACCAAGTGGATCTGTTTGAGCTTTTTGTACAGGTCAGAATGAGCAGCTTGTCCCTGCATTGCATCTGCCACCAGAGTTTTAGACAGAGACTTTGAACTTCCAGGTTTGCCCACGAGGAAGAGAGGGATTCTCAGTTCAATGCAGAGAACCATCATGAAGACGTTCTCTTTCAGGGCACTATTTCTTGCAATTGTATCCCCCATTGGCACACCACTCAAAAGTAAATCCTGCATGAGTGAGATTTCCTGCATTACCTTTGATGGGCTGTATAATGCTGGAAGACTTTTGCTGATTTTCTGCCTGTATTTATCCTTATTTTCCAAACAGGCATGGTAACACACTCCAATGGCCATGACTAGAGACCAGAGAACAGGGTCTCGGTTCTCGGGCCATTTTTGACGCATTTCATCCTTCTCAACATTTCTATCGTTCTCAAACTTTCTAAGCTCTGCAAAAAACATTTCATGGTTGTCATAGAACCAAACAAAAGCTTGCATGCAACGTTCAACATCTCTCAGGCTGACGAAGCTGCATTCATCATTTCTCGCACGCATGTACTTCTGTGAAGATGAAAGTACATCAGTGATCCACTTGATATAACATTCATCAATGGCTTTTTTTTCAGCAACTCTTTGTACAATCTGCTGGATGTATATTTTCTCTGTGTGATCATTTAACTGCCCGAAGTCCCATACCAGAGGAATCATGCTTGGTGGCAGTGCTTGAACTCTATACACCAACTGGCGGAGAGGAATAGATCCAAGTTTTTCGTCCGTCTCTTCTGCTCGAACTCGGTACCCAAGGCCTGCAGATTCCAACCTTTGAATCATCTCATCTGTGTGTTTTCGGTAAGGATTGCATGCAGCAATAATCTGCAACCCAGTGTTGGGTGTCAAACTTTCCCCCTTTACCGTCTTATCACAGAGGACCTCCTTAATACTGCTGATGGCCTCTGTAGTGTTGGCCTCATCAAAAAACAGAACGGAGTCAAACCCATAGTCGAGTTTGTTGATCGAAGCAATGTCTTCTGCTTCTCTCACTTTGGTGTAGATCATCTCTGAAGTTGTCCCACCATGCACCTTGACAAGTTTCATGTTCTCAGTGGCCACTCCACTCCTCCGGAGTTCACAAAGGAATTTAATGAGCCTTGTTTTACCACACCCTGTTTCTCCCATGATAATGACAGGGATGCCACATCTGAACCGCATGTGGATTGCAAGCATCTTCAATATGTTGTCAGTTGTAAGCTCATACGTTTCATCTGGATCAAGAGGCCATTGGATACCAAGAACACTACAGATTCGCTCTATTTTCTCTGCTCTTGGAAGGCGATCAAAGTCAATGTTGAAAGGGACTCTTTGCAGCTTCAGGCCTTCATACAATGCCCTTGTCATGACATTTCTTTTAATCACCCTGTTAGAGGTTGGGTCAATGGCATCGACAAAGTTCTGCTCATTGAGCTGAAGATGGAAACCAATAAAGGTCATGGACACATGGTCATCATTAAAGAATATGTATGGATGTGGTTCTGTTTCCCATCTTTTCCTGATAAGAAAAGGAGCCAGGTCTTCATCTCTGACACCAGTCAGATCGATTTGCAGCCTGCCAGGACTCTGGTCAGAAATGCTGAGTGATGGAGAGGCAAAGTCCTTTGCCATCAGAATCATGAAATCTACCACAAAGGTTTTGAATCCAGTTAGTGTGTCCCCAGTGAAAGTGACATCACAAAAAACAGACGTCTCACAGTCTTTCAGCTGAAGGTTGAGGAACCATGCAAAATTTCTTAGTTCAGCCCAAGAAGGATCCATAATGCCACAATACATGAGAAGCATCTGAAGGCATTCGACATGTGTCCCCTCAACACCGTGATAAGTGAACACATCTAGATTAATGTGGTTATGAAACCGCATGAGATACTGGTATGGTCTCTGAAAAGCCTCGCTCCTGAATTCTTCTTCATCCATCAGTGGGTCATCATTGCTCACAATGGTGGGATCTTCTTGCTTCCTCATCTCTAGCATTAGTACCTCTTTGGGTGGCCGGCAGAAAATATTTGGGAACACATCAATGAATGTGCTTTTGATTGTTTGAGTCTATACAAAAAGAAAACACAACCCAAGGTAAACAACAACTTGAAATCAGATAACAAATCATGAATTTTTGTGTTCATAAAAACTCTCACCTGAAGTGAAACATTTCTGCCCGACTTCACGGTGGGCTCCAAAATCTCTACAAGGTACAGCTGCTTGTTATTGCACTTCCACATCTTTCCCTCCGAGTCCAGCAAGTATCGCAAAATCAGCAGTTTGAAGAGGAACTCATGCAGGCCTTTCTGGACCTTTTCCAAAACAAACAATCATTTCACATTTTATGTAAGCTGCAAAGACATGTCATATTGAAAAGGTTACATTACGTTAAACAATCCATTGATTGACCATTACCGATGACGTGACGTCAAAATGGAACACAGTCAGTTCTTTCCTTCTAGGGGCGTCCAATAGTGATTGAAGGATGACATTCTCATCAACATTTGGTTCAATCAGGCGAATGCATTTCATCACTGATGATTTTTTGGTTGATCGCTTCAGTTTTTCATACAGCCTCCTGATGTAAAGCGATTTTCCTGCAATTTCAAAAGATCATATGGCAGGTATGAATTTTGATAAATAATATTTTAACCATTATTAATAGCAAATAGCACGTATACATACCAACACCAGCCCTTGTGGCTGAAATGACACCAACGCAGAGTCTGTCCTTAAACGCAGCTGCGGCGCTGCACTCATCTGCTGGGACGGCATAGTGCTTTTGGAGGTAACTCTGGATTCTTGCCAAAGGTTCCTGTGGAACCATGTGCAATCTGTACTGGCTGAAGGCTGATGGAAGGTAGGTATGTTCTCTTTCTGAGCTGCAAATGATAACAACTCTGTAATCCTTCCTACTCTGCATTTTCATTCGCTGAAAAAAGTTCTCAGCTTTAGAGCTCACATCATAAGGGAGGAGATCTCCATACAGTAAACAGTATATCTTCTGTCCTCTGTAGCCTGTGCTGAGACAGCGTCTGAGGAATAGCGCCACCTGTTCGTATGGTGTCGTGGAGTTGCATAAAAGGACTTCATCATACGTGGGAAGGGACTCGTTTTCACTGCTCATGTAAATGGAAATGCAAGATGACAACACCTCATCATGTGGGCAAACAATGAGGTTTGGGTTTCCAACAGCCAGACCTCTGGGAACCTGTCTGTTTATGAAATTCCCTGTGTCATCATCAGAAATGTCTTCTTCTTGACTCTCGTTGTGTTTGTTGGCCAGGATATCCAACAGTCTTCCAAGGTTTTTTATATCAAGAATGTGGGGGAGAAAATTTCTCATGTCTTTCATATAAGCATTCCATATGTGATCAAATTTTGGTAAACCCTTTGCCTGTTCTATAAGACTTGCCAGAGGATCCAATTGGCTGGTGAAGTCTGGGTCTTCCCCCTCACTGCTTTGCACCACAACAAAGGTCTGAAACTCAATGCCCTCGTTTTGCTCTTCTGGTTTTTTGAGGATTTCATACTGAAGTTCATGCCAAACTTCCCTCAAATCTGAATATGTGCAGTTTGGCTTAATGAAAGAGAGCATCATGAGAACCTGGTCTTCTATATTGGTAACATTTTGCAAAGTCAGCTTGTTGCATAGGTAGACAATCTGTTCAGCTGTGTAGTAGTTAAGATAGTAATGCTGGGATCTCTGTTTGTCTACAAAATCCATCCAGAAGTCAAGGCATTTCTCCATTTTCTTGCAAAGCTCAGGAAGCTTCTCTTCTATGCTGCCCTCCACAATGACACTAATAACACTGTCCAAGTTGAAATACATCATAATACTGGGTGCCTGACTTTTTGAACAACAGTTGATTTGCACTTCCCAGTGCCTGAACAGCGGATTCCCAGCAGTGTAAAGAGCAATGAATGCCTCAGCTAGTCTTTGAACACTGGCAAAAACCTGAAAAACAGAAACAAAGAGTCAGCTACAAATAAATATGTGCAGAAAGCATACAAAGTTACACCAATGTCGTTGTTCAATCAGTTTCTTTGTCGAACATGAGTCTATGATCGTATAGCCGCACATTCGAGGTGTAGTAAATAGCTCTTCTCTTTCTTTTTATAAATTTTGAAAGTAATGCACCAATAGGAACACTCAAGGTTTGAAATTGTAGTATATCCCAAAATTGACCTATATATCACCACATTTTTATCAAATAAATCTGAAGAGAGTTATCTGGACTTTTTGGACATGTCTTCACATGTAAATTGTACTGTAAATTGTAGGACCTTAATTTTCATGGGTCTATATCATCTAGATATTATAGCTTTTGACATTAAGGATTATTGAGCATTATTGATAATGTAGATAATTTTATCAATTTAAAATAATATTCACAAAATATATTGTTTGAATTATCTGAATTCTTGGAATCTCAGATACTGAAAAGGAAAATATTTCAACGTACCTCTGCAAAATAATCAACTTCACATTGCCCTTGATCCCCTTTCCCAGACATGAGCATGAGTTTATTTTGCAGCTCCCTCAAGTCCTCAAGGGAATACCAGCGCATCTGCTGACCGTCATCATGCTCCTCTGGAATCTGCAGCTTCAGGGCAGTGTCAAGACTCAACTAGATCAGGGAAAAAAAAAAAAGAAACTCATGCATAATTTCGTAGATTCTTTGTTTCAGAGATAACATCTGTGCTGTATTGATCTAGGGATGCAATCAACTTTCATTGCATTATTTACCTTTTTTACATTTTGTGCATTGATCAGGTAGATACCCTTGTTATTGATGGCTGATGCTAAGGAGAGGGATGACAGTTCCACTGATCCATGACTGTCCTTCACAGTCTTCAACCACTCCAAATGACGTGCACTGTCCCGCTGTAAGAAAAGATACTCTTCATAAATGTGCTGTGTTACAATTTCTGTTTCATAAGGTTAGCATTTACCCCAATAACCCCGCTGTAAGACGCTAACATTCAAAGCCTTTATGGCCATCCTGATAATATTTCTGCTTAAAGTGTTCGGAGGGATCTTCTTACCAGTTTTTTGGGTAGGTTGCTGTCATTTTCCAAAGCCCTCCAGAGCTTCTTGAGCACTTCTCTGAAGGCTTTAAAACCAGAGTCTGGTTTGAGCTCATAAAGCACTGAAGAGTAGCCAAGAACTGCATCGTGGAAGCACGCAACACGATCCACATCCATATCATTCTCTCCCGCAGAGATAGAAGCCAGGTCAACAAACACTTTTAACTCATTGATATCTGCAAAATACATTTAAATAAACAGAAATTGGGTGGTGGTTAGTGGTTGGTGACATTGATTCATAGCAGGACTGTTCTGGATTTGAAGCTGCTGGTAGGCTGCGGCCTTTCTAGGTTGAGTTTGCATGTTCTCCCAGCGCTTGTGTGAATATTCTCTGGGTCTTCCAGCCTCCTGCCACAGGCCATGAACATGCATGGTGGGTTAACTGGTGATTTTAAACTGGTATGGATGTAAATGTGAGCATATAGGGTTGGTAACACCAAGGTTACCAATCGTGGTAACCTTGGTGTTGTGCAGCCAGTTTTGCCTTGGTGACTTTAGAGAACTAGCCTAACTTTGAGAGGTTTCTAACTGTACATAGCATTATACAGTATTACAAAGTGTAAGATGGAGTCATTGCCATAAGAAAATGATAGCATATGTGCAGTCCATTTATTAATTTCTTGCTGTAGACACTCCCATAGTTGCTGATGTCAGTAGTTCCAAAAGAAATTTGAAAGATTTTCAGCTCAGTAGACCTCAGCCGTGCTCCAATGGATATTGCAGCATTGCTGTAGTAGTGTGCAATGGATAGACATTAACAAGAAAATGCATAACTACACTTACCTTCAAGGGCATCCTTCACCCATGTCACAAAGTGTCCCCTTAGTTCCAGTTCCTGCAGACACAGCCTGCGGGGCTCGGTTATGTCCACTAAAACCATCTTTGCCTGCATCAACTCATTGTCAATTCGGTTGAGTGGCTCTTTCTGAAAGTCTATATGGTTCTGAGTGGGGGGGAGACAGTAAAAACTGGAGTTACGTTCTAACCATGTAAATATGACCAGAGACACTCTTCACAGGGAGCCTTAAATTAAAATGTACTAAACTGTTTAAATTAAGTAAAACATAGAACTGTGCTGTTATGTTCTGTCTATGTATTATTGATATTCATCATTAAATACAATAATTCAAAGCCTGTGTGGAACACAAAACAGGTTTTTAGATTGATAATTTTTTACACACAAAGCCACTTACAACTTCTGTGAGTGTCTCCAGAACTTTGAAGTCACCTTGAAGACCAAGTGTCTCTTTGACTTTCATGATTACTTGAGCTGAAGTCACAGCGAGATGAAGTTCGTGGTACTGCTCGATCTGTTGAACCCTGCTGTGGATCCATTGTTTGTCCCTTGATTTATTAATTCTGCACATGATGTCTAGGTCTTTTGCAAGATCTTCATACTTCCCCTTGAAAGCTTTAAAAAACTGGTTAACCTCTTCAAGCCTTATAGTGCCATCCTTCAGGCGAGTGTAGATGCCTTTGTAATGGTTGTAGCAATCTATGAAAATGTCATCATGTATCATTTGTAGTGTTGCCCTAATGTCCACTACCTCATGCTCATCAGGATTGTCTTCCATTTCTTCAGTGGCCAGGAACTTGGCTTGTTTGTCCCAACACATTTTGAAAACAATACTGTCGCTGAATGTGTATAAATCCTCTGCCATGTTTCTAATTTCTTCATCCAGATTGAAGAAGGTGACAATGCCAGTTATTGGGGAGGGCATCTGGTCAAATTGATGAACCTCCATGAAATTGTCCAAGGGTGTGGTCATAATGTTGACTTTTTGGTTTCTTTTCAGTTCAGCAACATCAACTATTATGAAAATTAATATGGATGTTAATAATTTGTTGCAACAGACAAACTGACTAATGGCACAAACTCAGTGGACATACCTGTCATGGACATACCTGTCATGTGTTCCTCAAGTTGATGGCTCTTAGTTAAGAGAACATCTACAAGCTCCTTTTCATGATATACAGCTTTTACTTCATCTTCTCTGCACTTCAACAGCCTCTTCATTTTGTCATGATCCTTGTATTGCCCATTCTCAGAGAGGCAGTCTAGTAGTATCAAGTCAAAAATGCAAACAACTCAATTTTATAATTAGTATTAGGTCAGAGTAAACTATTAAATTCTAAATATAACTCAAGACATCTTTGATTCAAAATGTACTATTCTTACCGATCTTCAGCAGTTCTAAGAAGGCATCTCGCCTTTCCAAAATGATCTTCAGCAGGCTGATCTTAATGTTTCCCTGAACTAGTTGATTTTTCATTGCTATAAATGAGGATATCCCTATTGCAATTCTGTCCTTTGCATCTTGAGAGAGCTCCTCAATCAGCTTTTCATCTGCTCCTGCAGTGACAGAATTACCAGGTCAATGTTTTATCTTAAACCACAGCAGCAATTTTAACCTTTGGCACCAACTCGTAAACCGAGGCCTGGTTACCTACCTACTGTGGGGTGCTTTCTTTTTTTTAATTATTATTACAAAAGTGGCATTTATAGGTTTCTGTTTGGTCTGTGCAATGTTTATTGCTTCAGTGTTATTCTTAGACAATACCGTGGAGCTGAAAAATGTCTTTGGCAGCAGTCCAGGAGAGTAGGTGCCGAAGGACAACTTCTTCATCTTGGTGATATCTTCCTTGACTATCCCTTGGCCAGGATTTTTGGATAATGGCAGAGATGAGTTTCCCAAATTTTGAGTTGAACTTAAACCTCCCAAACAGTTTGCCCTCATTTTTGGTCTGCATATAACATAGAAACAAAAATTAAATTCTGTTTTGACTCAGATTTATTCAACCAAATTTATTGTGGCATAAAAAAAAATTGTTTTTTGTCATGTCATATTTAACTCATGCGACTGATATTGCTTTTAAATATAGTCAATACTGAAAATCACCAATAAATCTGAGTTTTAAAAGAAAATGAGAAGACTTCATACCTGGCACAAAGATGTAACAGCCTCAAGGGCACACCTTTCAATACTAGCTGCAACATGGGGATGGGAATCACTAAGTTCCTCTATGTTTATGCAGTAGTATTCAACTTGATCCAGGGCAGATTCCTAAAAGCACATTGTCATATAAATCTGTTAAATCTGAAACAAACAAATCCCTAACTCCCCAATCTCCAAAATGCATCTCACCTACCTGTTTATACTTGCCCTCAAAATCCATGGTGAGTGTTTGCCTCCACTCTTTTGTGCATTCTTCATCTTTGAAGTGGATGGAGATTACATTGTTCCACATCTGTAAAATACAACCAGTTGAAACCTTATTTTCTCCATTCTCTACAA
>VUQG01045263.1:100543-119334 GCA_015106755.1 Etia nguti | reverse complement strand
ACATTCCTGATTACAAGGATGTATTGCATGTTTTCCACCATACTGACTATATTAAGTGAGTAAAGAGGTTTTTCAAAATTGGTGAAAAAAATGAAATCTTTGGCCAAACCATTCATTACCACTGTTGTTATTGCTCGGCTGAAAAATGTTTGTTTGTTTCTGTTTTGTTTATTTGTTTGCGTTAATATCCTTTTTTTTCTGTGAGTAAATGAAGTTTGAATCTTTCTTCTTTCAGGCCAGATGGTGGTGCTTTCTGCAATTCTTCATGGCATTTCAACTCGTCCGAAATAGAGGTAAAACGCTGTTCAGTCTCTTTTTTTAAATCTTTTTTTTAATCAGGTGTGTGTAACTCACAGAAGGTAATATAAAATAAGCCAAATAGCAGTTTGCACAAATTAAAAAAGACTGGAATTAGTTCATGAAATGAATACATAAGACTCCAAATAGCTAAATAAAAAGCTGTTTTAAAGTGAGGCACCCAAAACTTAAAAAAATAAAAATAAGCATAAAAACCATTTGACGAGGTGAATTTCTCCTGTTTTTATGCTTTAGACCTTTAGTGATGAATAAAACAATGCATGCCTTTGCTTGTATGTTTTCAGGACCTGCTCCCGGACATGAAGACGAGTTGGCCTGACTTGTTTGATCCCTTGTCTAATGAATTCTGGTATGTTGGAGCTGCTGGAACTATAGTGCACTTCTACTACCACTTTAGTGTTGCTTTAAATCAGGGATGTGAAATTCATTTTACGTAGTGGGCAATAAACAGTCTGGGCAATAAGATACCAAAATGTTGTTTTGTTTTTTTAAATTTACACCCAGTTTTTATTAATTTACAGAAAATGTTCAATTTTTTAATTTACTGTGGACTTGTTGTACAAAACAAAACAAGTAAACAAAAGAAACAAAAAACCCCCAGAAATTGTCATGCAACTGTTTATCTATTTCTTTGGCCAAAAAGGTGGTCTTTTTCAGTGGGAAAAGATGTAAAATGCACAAAAATACAGTTAAAAGTCCAAAATTTCTGCATTTCTTCATATTTATCAATGCTATCCAGGTGGTAGAATTGGGGTCTTTGCCCCCCAGGCTTTATATTTGACTCCCCTGCCTTACACGAATGCTGATACATGATCTGTTTGAGCAGTCCAGTGCATCTTTAAAAAAGACGAATATTTCCAAATAATTTTATTTGTGTGATTTAGGAAATACGAGTGGAAGAAACACGGTACGTGTGCAGCCAAAGCCATTTCTCTGAACAGCCAACATAAATACTTCAGCAAGGCACTGGATCTGTATCATAAATTGGATTTGGACAGGTACAGACCACTCACACATTTACACGTTTATACATATGGACACATACCTGATTCCTGCAGTCTAGTTCAGAGAAACGCACACAGTTATTTTATGTATGGAAATGTGTGTTTTTGTTATTTTAGCATCCTGAAGAAGTTTTCCATCACACCTTCTCCACAATACTATAATGTAAGTTTAATTGTATTTGTACAATCCCATCTTAAAGTCTTGTTAGAAGTACGTCCCGATGTTAAAGGTCGTAAGTACAGCTTCTCTTATTTTGTTCCTGATGTGTCTGTGTAGTTTTCATACATTGAAGGAGTAATAGAAAACTTCTACCTCGTCAAACCTAAGATCCAGTGTGGCCATTCAGCAAAGGTACATTCCAGGTTCACTCAAATCATTTCAAAATGAGTTTTAACACATCAGCTAACAGTGTTAGATTGTTAATTGGTATGTGTTTGATTGTTTGTTTTGACAGAATGACGGTTTCCAGGTTTTGGGGCAGATTGAGTTGTGTTTCAACAGTACCTTCACCCTGATGGACTGTGAGAAACACGTTTCCACAGAATCTGTTCCTGATAGAGGTTGGGACTATCCCATGAATATTGACAAGGGATCAGGGTTATCTGTGTGTAACCCCGATGTGCCAGTTTACTATCCACCTGTTGAATAATAACCCCCCCCCCCAGTACTTTCACAAATTGAAATTGAACAACACACTATAATGATGATTCTTCTCTTTTATTCAAATACTTTGAAATTCTGACTGTGACTTGAATAAAAACTACCTTTGATTGTAATGTTCTTTTTACGTCCTACAAACCAGGACGCACACTCAGGCACACTCCACTGTCACTTTGTGCTTTGCTGGAATTATATCCCCTTCTGACTCTTACAAGTAGATAAGTCTGTCAGTGCACAGCATGGGTTTCTCTGCAGCACAGCAGGGGGCATTATGGTAATCTCAAGTCAGGGCAGGGAGGCAGTTTAATATGCGGCACATTTATATATCTTCGTAGTGTGTATTTTTTTTATTATTGGTAGGCATATTTATTTCTACATTGCTACATGAGCTTATGTACCACCTATTGCGTGTCCTCTCTCCTGTTATGGCAGGGGTGTTTGCATTTCTTTGTATACATTAATGCATTTTTGTTTTGTTTTGGTTTTGTTTTCAGAATCATGATAACTAAGTTTATCTGGCAATTCAGTTTTATTTATATAGCACCAAATCACAACAGCAGTCGCCTTAAGGTGCTTTGTATTATACGGTAAAAACTACAGTGATACAGATGATACGGATGTTTTGAGGACCATCTTTGTAAGCCCACAGTGCAACTTATGAACCACTTTATAACTGCCAAGTATGTGTGTTTGATGTTTCCTTTTTGGGTCTGTTTCCATAAATATAAGGTGGTATGCAGTAAATACGTCATTTATTTTCATATTCATTAAGAGATGTGAGTACATTACACAAGATGTCATACAAGTTCAAAGCACATCAGTTTTTGCTGACCTATGGCCTGAATAGGGTTTAGCACTTGTTTTGGAAAAGGTTATTTAACACCTCACCGATCTGCACACGGACTTGTTTCAGTTGATGCTGTTGGACTGTGGCTTTTTGTGCATAGATGAATCATTTTAAATCGAATGGATTTTATTGTATCTACAGTGGATCAATGCTGTAGTGTGACATTACTGAACAAAACGTGTATCTATTTTTTTTTCTCACAATAAAGCCTTCAATATCTATTTAATATTTGCAATAATCATTATGTAATATGTCATTTTGATATGATGTATTATTTGCTTTAAAAAAAAAAAATTTACATGCCACAAAAACATGGGATGGTCTTAACATGCATCCTAACATGTAGTGTAGTATAGTGTCGTAGTAGTGTCTGTCTGTCTATATCGGTGTGTATAAATATTAATGTTGTGATCTACTTATAGATCCTTAATCCCAACCGGACAAAGACACCAGTCCATAATCCTGAATCTCCTCCCACAACACTGCACAGCAGCATGACGAAACACATCTGATTACATTTTCATTAGCGGTAAAGTGACCTAAAACTCTGTGCCAGCTACATCCAAATATGATCTAAATCCTGTGTAACATGAAAATAATGCCAAAAAACCACATTTTTTGTAATTTTCCAGGTTTAGAGATCACAGTTTGAGCATTTTAGGTGAACTGACCTGGATGAAGAATTTTAAACTTAATTTTAAAAAGAAGAAGAAGAAGAAGAAATTAAGCCTAGGTCAGCCATGGACACTTGACCTAGGTAAAACGCAGTCCTCATTTACCCTTACCTCCCACTCAGTATGGTCTGTATTTCCATCTCCCTCCCCTTTACTCTCTCTCGGGTTATGTAACACTGCAGTTCTGCAAAGCTGCTGATGTGACAGATCCAAGTACCTACACACACAGACACACACACACCCACACCCACTGATCAACCAGATCGCCCCGTACTCTCTGTGATTGTTGTCCTTGTTGCTGTCATCATTATTGATCCCAACGTTGATTACTGCTGTCCTCGGGATTTTATTGAACACTGTTACTCTGATGTAATGTGACTGGAACTTAGCCACTCTTTTCCCATCTACTGGTATGCAGCCTACGCTGTAGCCCATTTTATTTTGTCATTTGTTTCATTGCCTGTGGTGTGGAATTAGATGCCATGCAAAAAGAGAAGGGACAGGAGAAGAGGGAGACAGAGAGGTAGCTGGGTTACAACCATGTGACCTCACCAGCTGTTGCTGTATGCTGTTGGGAGAAACGAAGAGGGAGGTGAGGGCCAGGAGCAGGGGCGAGAATAAGAGAGGGAGGGGTGGCACACAATGTGACTGGTGACAATCCCTTGGTCTGCAGAGAGAGAGAGGGAGGTAGGGAGCAGGGGATGAATAAACACATGCACGGGCAGAGATGTGAAGAGGGAGCTCACACACACACACACACACACCTCCTGATTCAGCGGAACAGATTTATTCGTCACCTCTCCCTGCAGCCTCACGCAGAGAGCCTGATGCAAAACACAAGGCAACCCCAAACCCAGCAGCACAGGTCCCGTTCATCATCCCGCTGTCTGCCTGCGTAGCTTTAAGCCTCTGTCACAACTCTGTCTGCGTGCTCGGCGGTGTCCACTGCAGCTAAGGGACACGGGACCGTCTGAGAAGCCACCGGAGGGACGAGAGGCGCATGCGAATGATGGGAAACCTAAAGAGCGAGGACCGCATTGAGGATGGACCAGTGATGAAGCTGCGAGACAAATAAACAAACCAATAAAAGATCTGTTTCTACCCTAGGACCCCCGGCAGGGGAGATGATTATCATTATGGGATAGATGCACAAGGGGGGGAGAGAGAAATCTGCTCGTTGCCATGGATACCAGCACGCGAAAATTCACGGTGAGGAGATGGTTCTCTATTTACCTGAAGAACAAGGCGGCAAGAAACAAAAACACCGCCGGGTTCTGCCAGGTGGAGGTGAGTCGCCTTAGCAGATCAGTTGGAAACAAATGCAAATGTACGTGGATCCATGTTTGCTGTAAGGGGTGCTGCATCACATTTGCACCATGTGCGTTTGTGGGAATGTAACAGCCCAGACACCAGCTCACATGTGCAGCAGACAGTGGACTGCGTGTGTGTGTGTGTGTGTTTGAATAGTACGTGTGCACATGGGAATGATTGTGGAAAGAATGTGTGTTATTTGGTTTGTTTTGGAGTGTTTCAGAAGTCACTGCTGCGTCGTTTTACAGCTGTTACTGCTTTCCCTGGCCGTGGGGAAACTAGAAAATATAGAGGAACACGAAGGGAGCCACTGTGCTGTGACGGACACAGAGAGAGAGAGAGAAGTTGTATGGAAATATAGTCAGACAGAAACGCTAACGGGCAAACAGGCAACAAGCCAGGCAGGTTGATAGATAAATGGATACAGACAGATTGATTCAGCGGTCAGCCTCAGCAGTGGAGGTTTATTTATAGCCCAAACAAAGCAGCAGGGCACAGAGACAGAGAGGCAGTGAGTCTTTTGTTGCATATCTACCTGAATGTTTTTTTTATATTAATGGAGCAAAACCTCACCCTATCCCTCCTTTTTCTTTATAAAGGAGTGCTGATGAATCATCTTTACAGGCTACCCGTTAACGTGATTGTTTTATTTTGGATAGCAAATGTCTGCCTCCTTGAGTTTGTTTACCTGTCTAGTCGCCTATCCCTGGAATGGGATGCTCTGATGCTCCATCAGGAGCGGGTGGAAATTACTCCAGCGACCTTGTTTAAGGAACAAACCGGCAATTAAAGAAAAGAAGGGGGCAATTTGCTCACTATGAGTTGAAACTTTGCAGCATGTTACAGTTGAAGCCAGCCCCTCAATGACCTCAAAGTGACTGATGAAAAATGCCATTACTATAAGTTGGACTTTATATTTTTATGTGTGTAAATTAGACCATGGATTGATTCGATCGAAGTGCATCAACTTGCAATAATACTATATAATACAAACTGTTATTTTTGTCACCCATCAGTTCAATTCATTTTAAACAGTAAAATCTACAACATGGCCCTCAAGTATAACCTATTTTGCACGTTTGCAAAAACTTCATCTTTTTACCAAATCCTTGAATCTATTGTATGTATGTTGTGGGTTATAGATCTAGATTCTTGCTATTCACTTATGTCAGTAATTGTATGGTTTTAGACTTCCACTGTCTACACTGGTATGGCATGGTTTGTATTAGTCATTATTATCCTATCAAGATGAGAACCTTTCCTATGTTGTTTTCTTGATGGTACATCAATCTGGAAAATCAGACTGCAATTACGTCTGAATTCCTGATAGTTAGGAAAATACTTTGGGGAAACCAGCTGTTTTGTCCTTGCTGTAATAACAATAACATTTGAAGGCTTTATTTATTGTCATGACTTGCTTTGTTGGATGTTTCTGGTTTAAGGGGAACTGTAGGAGGGAGATGGCATCAAAAGACTTGCCGTCACTGGAGAAATTAGACCATTTGATTATTTTCAGCCTCATGTGAACTTTCAGTCACTCTGGCTCCCAGATCGAGGGATAATTTTCTTTCTCGTATCAAACTATTCCATGTTGATGGGTTAGTAGCTGATTACAAGCTGCATTAAGTGCATACAAGAGTATGCAGATGCCTCAGCCAAGTCCTTCTTCAGGACTGACAGAATCTTATCATATACTAAAAATGAAGGTTATCTAACAGATTTCATCAAAGAAGTGGAGGCTAGAAGAAATGATTTATATCATTACCTATGATTATCAAGTCCTGATTACAGAATTACAGTATAAAATAAGTTACAGTGTATATCATATGTGTATATCGAATAGGCTGAAAAAGGCAGCTTACACTGTGCATGATTTCCAGTGAACTCAGCGCATATCTTGATAGCAATATAATGGCTTGTAGATGACTATCTATCTTTAGATATGGATTTAATGAGTAGTTATTACATTGATGACCTTTTTAAATGCACATTGAGGTTATAGGGACACAATTTAAACATTGCTCATATGTTGTAAAGTGTCATTTATTATCTCATTCAAATCTCACCTTAACCCTAATCCACCAATAATGACTTCTATCTTTTCTTTCATCAGGATGACAGTGTACTTAAGGAGTTTGACATCAGCCACCATGTTAAGGAGGGCTGTGAGAAAGCAGACCCTTCACAATTCCAGCTGCTTAAAGTGCTGGGACAGGGATCCTATGGAAAGGTACAATGTGAAACCATTTACTTACTGCAGCTTTAAAGCTTTAATCTGATAAAAGTGATGGGACACTGACCTTACAGAAAATATCAGTGTTGACAATACTGGATAACAAAAATAAATAAACTTAAAAGGTCTAGAAGGTCACCTCTGAGGCTACATGTATATGGTATAATGACCATGGGGATATTTTTATTCCTCACAGTTTTATTAGAATATGTGGACTTCTCACTTGATGGCCAAAAGTAAGTGCGCATTCGTGTGATTGTTGAACACTTCATCCAGAAACCATCAGCATTAATATGCTGCTATAATTGCCTCCAGTCCTGTGGGAAGTATTTCCAAGATAGCCTGAAACCACACTGCAGGAATTTGCTCCTGCTCAGACACCAGAACGTTAAGGTCAGACAGTGATGTGGTGCAGTATGGTCTGCCTCGCACTCAGTGCTGCAAGTCCTCCCAAAGGTGTTGGATTCAGTTGAAGTGAGAGGTCTGTGCAGATTGGTGAAGGCTTTTCACACAAACTCAAGAGATTGTGGGGTTTTTTTTTCGTACTTGCTTTTATGCTATTGAAAAGAGAAGACCATTTCCTAAAATGCCGCTATAAAAAAAGAAGTGCACTATTGTTCAGTCCACTTAGAACCAAGGTCCTGCTTAACTCTAAAAAACTAGATTCAAATGAAAAGTACACAAAAAGTATGAGCCAGGAGATGTCCACTTACCTTTTGGCACAGGGAACATTTGCGTGTCTGATTTCAGTGCTGCAACTGATTATGCTTTACCAGCCAATCATCTGCTAATGATAAGCCATCCAGTTCTAATTATCTGTAGATTAGCTGCCTTGACAACGGTTTCACAGATCACCAAGTTTATTTAAATTAGTAAAGGCTCACTGATTTGTTAGTGTTACTGTAGATTAGAGGTTGGAATGGGCCTTACGTGAAACCTCGGCAGATGTTGGCATGTGGCTGCCGTTTCCAAGGCTGCAGGCATGGATAAAAGGTCACGTCACAGTGTGGCTCGGACAGCATGTTTACATAGCTTGCTATATGTCTGCTAAATTATTGCAGACCTTGTTTAAATTTGTCGTCTCTGTTGCACTGAAACCGCATTGATGTGGCTCTTTTATGTAACGTGACGGTAACTTGCTCCAGCTTGGTAACCTACAAATTAAGGGTGAATATAGCATTTTTTAAAAATAGGATGTTGTGAAAATAAAGAGCGTGGAAAATAAATGACAAGTTTGGTTTTTTTTCTTTTGTTTCAGAAACATCACTACAAAACATCTTTTTTAAACAGCTGCACAAAATGTGATGTTTATGGTAATTATCATTGCAGGTGTTTCTGGTTAGAAAAATAAGAGGAATGGACAGAGGACAGCTATATGCCATGAAGGTCCTGAAGAAGGCAACGCTAAAAGGTGATTTAGTGCAAATACACTTGGCATATTGTCCCATTGGCATCATTTCAAATAGCAATAATAATTTATTATTTATTTATTTATTTCAAACAAAGCCCTTTTGTATCATGTTCTTGTTATGGGGCTATATTTAAAGAAAGAAACAAAACAAGCACAGCTCCACAGAGGATCGGATCTGAGTCATGGTCATTTGATAAAATTATTATTCATTTAGTAGAGGAGCAATAGATATATCATTGCCCAAGTTCTCACAGTGCCCTACATTCAAGGGGATTTTGGGTAAAAGAGGTTAGTTTGTACTTTTGATTCAGATAAACTGTTTTGCGTCAGCCGAGATTATTGTAAACAGGGGTGTACTGTAAAAGCAGGTTCAGATGTCATGTGCTGATTTAGTGACTTTGTACAAGCCTTAATCCTCTTAACCTGCACCCCTGGAATCTAAAGAGTTAGACTTTCATCTTGTCAAGCAGACAGATGTTGCAATAACACTGTTATTGTGGTTTCCATTGCACTATAAACCAGCTACACTGCGGTGTGGATTTAATTTACCTTCATTTCAAGGAAATGCATTTTTATCCTACATTACATGCACTCGTGTTATTAGACTTGTGACATTTTACAGAATGAACTGGCTGAAACTTCATTAAAAAGACTGCCTTCTATCTCCTACTCAGTTCGGGATCGTGTGCGATCAAAGATGGAAAGAGATATACTGGCAGAAGTGAACCACCCATTTATAGTTAAACTTCACTATGGTGAGTATGAATTACTTATGCTTTTTCAGCATGTATGTGTTGGAATCTATTGTCATTATACATGTAGAATGAAATATAGTATTAATAGGGAATGTTTGCCCATTAAACATGGCCAAACATTTGAAGTAATCAGGTCAGCATATGTACAAGTAATAAGGCAAAAACTCAGATTGCCCTAAATGCTCTATTTCAGAGTTTTTTTCTGTTCTTGGTTGTGTGCTGTTTTCCAAATAGCATCCACTTAAAGGGAAAATTGACTTTTAAGTAGAGGAAAGAAAGCTGAAATGGCTTATTTCAGACAGCAGATGAACTGAGGGTTAGTAGTAAAGCCCAGTACAGGGCATATAAGGATAT
Organism: Etia nguti; assembly: GCA_015106755.1. NCBI lineage: Eukaryota > Metazoa > Chordata > Actinopteri > Cichliformes > Cichlidae > Etia > Etia nguti. Next base: position 109,766 of record VUQG01045263.1, on the reverse strand, counting down.
TGTTGAACTATGAATCATGCAAAGCTACTTTAACAGAGTTAAGGAATAAAGTTATGGAACCAGAAATGAGCATAGAAATTTTCGTTTTGGGTAAGTCATTATTTTTTTAATAAATAAAAAACCTTTTTTGAGTTGATCTATATCCCTCGTCCCCGTAGTTCTAAATCAACAGCTAGTGTCTGTTTAAATGGGGCTGTGTGCTGTTGGGGGACTTCAGCACAAAAAACAGGTGATATTTCACAAGTTATTTTTTTCATTGCATACATGTTCAAAAATGAGGGAAACGTCATTGTAGTCTGCCCTTATTTTTTAGCTATTCACAACTGCAGATAAATGTGCAGACTGTGCACAAAATAATAGAATACTTTAGTCCCCAATACAGCAATTAAAGCCTCAAGATGTGTTTAACTTGCATTTCTGTTTGTGTATGTACTTATGTATTTGTGTAGCCTTCCAGACAGAAGGGAAGCTCTACCTGATCCTGGATTTCCTCCGAGGAGGAGACCTTTTTACTCGTCTGTCCAAGGAGGTAGGCTTCCTGGTTCAAATCATAATCCACTGTTCACTGTTTGTTATGGGAAGGTGTTAGTGTAACTCCCATCATTTGCCTGTGAAAGAGATCAAAGACAGTCATTTTCTGTACTTTAAAGGAGGCACACATATTGAGACAATGTGCCATAGTTTGGTCGGCTCTGGTGAAAAGCAAATTTCATAAGAGAGTGTTCCAAAAAGAATATGCGAGTCAATGACTGATCAGTTTCCCTTTTCTTTACTTTTCTTTTTTGCACATTATATTTAATACATTTGTTCATTTGTACTAGGTAATGTTCACAGAAGAGGATGTGAAGTTTTACCTTGCAGAGCTGGCTTTGGCCTTGGACCATTTACACAGTCTGGGGATCATCTACAGGGATCTCAAGCCTGAAAAGTACTAGCTCATAAACATCCCTTTTGGTATTTCCATGCATTTTACAAAAAATATTTTGATGTTGATTTTAAAGTTCTCTTTCCCCCTATTAAGCATTCTTCTGGATGAAGAAGGACATATTAAGATTACAGGTCAGTGCATCTGACTGAAAACAATCTGTAATTCTCTGCTTTTCTGTCTCTATTTGTCTTCTGACTATGATCCCCTTTTGTCTCTGTCTCACTATCCAGACTTTGGCTTGAGTAAGGAAGCTATTGACCATGATAAAAGGGCTTATTCCTTCTGTGGAACAATAGAGTACATGGCTCCAGAGGTTGTAAACAGGAGAGGTCATACACAAAGCGCTGACTGGTGGTCATTTGGCGTACTTATGGTAAGTCTTTTACTTTGATAGTCTCTCTACACTTCTGACATGCATGAGTAATTTATGTAGTCACTCTGCTGGCCTTGTATGTTTTGTTTAATAATGAATTAACTGCATTTTCTAAGATACAAACTCAGTTCTTAGATAATATGCCAGTGCACTGATTTCTTCGTTTGGCTTTCCTCTGGCAGTAAAACAACTTTAATTACTGTATCTGACAGATTAGGTCCCATTATTTTCAGCAAACGTGGATCTGCTGGATGCTGCTTGTTTCGCTAGCCTGGTGGCTTACTGTACTAATACTGGGAGGTTAAACATTTACTGACAGCTGGCAGCTACATTAGGTCATTAGGGGAAGATGTCAACCCTGTCTGCCCTTGTCTGGTGTTAGGAATGTACTGATATTAAAATAAACAAATAAATAGCTGAAGATTTCCCAGTGGGCTGTAGAGATTTTGAAAAGTAAAAGAGATTACTGAAAAAAGAGAAATCCTTCACATTGCAATCTAATCTTTGATGTGGGCGAATACCATTGGGTGTGGGAAAGTTTATTATCAGAGAGCACAGTAGGTTAGTCACAGGGTGCTAAGGCTTGTTACAGTGTTAACCAGTGTATATCTTTTTTTATGCCTCTTATAATCAGCCTTTTCCAGATAATGTGATTTAGGTCATGGTATTAGGCGTTAATTTTAACAGCTTTGTTTCTGATTTGGCCTGTTTGCAGTGGAAGTCAAATGACTAATAAAATTTGAAGCAAGCATGCTAATGAGATAATCCACCTCCACAGCTTCCGTTATTGGGCAGACGTGTTTTGATAGTTGTTTTGTTGTGTTTTCCAGTTTGAAATGTTGACGGGATCATTACCTTTTCAAGGAAAAGATCGGAAAGAAACAATGGCGCTTATTCTAAAGTAAGACTAACTATTGTTGCTATTTTATTGAAGCTTCACATCTTCTACAGGATGTAATGTTTAAAAATTCTTTCCTGTTTCCCATTTTCCAACTGCATTTCAATTATCTATATTGTATCTTTGATTTCTGAGGGCTGGTTTATAGGATAAGCTGCTTATTTTAATCTGCAATTATCAATCTCAAGAGATCCACTATACCTGAATGAACATAAAAATAAACTGTTAGCAGACATAAACATACATAAACCTGTTTCTTGGCTTGTGTGTTCAGGGCTAAGCTGGGAATGCCACAGTTCCTCAGTCCTGAAGTGCAGAGTTTATTAAGAGCGCTCTTCAAGAGAAATCCTGCTAATCGACTCGGTACGTATGAAAAACTTGAACAATGACAATTAAATGTGCTTTTAGAATAAACTTGGATCATCAGCAATGTGTGTCCATTTGGTTAATTTTTGAATTCACTTCTTACTTTGCAGGACTGGCTGCAAAGCAGCTACAGAATACACACTCTCTGGCCTCTTGTGATAGGTACACCTAATCAGCACCTCATTTAAGCAAATATTTTAGCAATTCAGGAGCAAATTGCTGTCACATGTCACATGTTAGGCATGTAGACATGGTCAGGATAACCTGCTGAAATTCAAATCTAGCATTAGAATGGGGTGAAAGGTGAGCAAAGTGACTTTGAATGTAGCATGGTTGTTGATCTGTATATTTCAGAAACTGTTCTGATCTACTGGGATTTTCCCACATGTTTAGAGAGTGGCAGCTCTCTGGGCAAAAATGCCCTGTTGATGTATAAGAGCATGAATGAATATACAATACATTGAACCTTGAAGCACATGGGCTACAGCAGCAGAAGACCACACCTCATGCTGCTCCTGTCAGCTAGAACAGGAAACTGAGGATACTCTTCACACAGGCTCAAATAAACTGGACAACAGAAGACAGGGGGAAAAAAGCTGCTAGGTCTTATGAGTGTCAATTTCTGCTGCAACATTCAGACGATAGGGTCAGAATTTTGTATACACATGAAAGCATGGATCCATCCTGCCTTGTAGGATGGTTAAGGCTGCGTATGATGGTGTAATAGTATGGGGCATATTTTCTTGGCACATTTTGACCCCTTAGTATCAACATATCTCATTTACCTGAATATTGTTAATGACCATGTACATCCCTTTATCCCTTTACAGTGTACCCATCTTCTGATGGCTGCTTCCGGCAGGATAATGTGTCATGTCGCAAAGCTCAGATAATCAAAAATGGTTTCTTGAACATGACAATGAGTTCACTGTACTCAAATGGCCTCTATAATCACCAGATTTCAATCCAATAGAGCATTTTTGGGATGTGGTGGAATGGGAGATTTAGAGCAATTGTGTGATCCAATCTAAATCTCTGAGGAATGTTTCCATCACCTTGTTGAGTTTGTAGTATGAAGAGTTAAGAAAATTCTCAAGGGAAAAGTACCAGTACTAACAAGGTACCTAATAATGTGTCCAGTGATTGTATTAGCAGTCTAAAGTAAAAGTCAAACTTTATTTTAATTTGGTAAAATAAAAAAAAATTCTAAAAATGATCACTGTTCACTGATGGAGCCAGTATGCAGTTTCAAGTAACCTTATGATACTCACAGCTACAGTCCACCTGCAGTGTCTCAGTTATGTTCAGCAATATCATTCATATTACAAATCTACCACATATAACATTAGAAATGATACTTTGTCCATTCAAGGTTTACTAAAAATGTACTTGCTAGATAGCTCAGATAGCTCTCAAGAGCCTTAAAAAATCACTAAAGGGAGTTGTCGCCCTGGAAACAGCTGTTTGACCTGTTTCCCTCTGGTAGATGTTACAGGTCCACCAAAATAAAGGATAAATAGATTAAAGAACAGTTTTTTAAATGCACCGTGGCATGGTTTATTTATTTATTTTTACTTTTTACTCCTTCATATTCATAATTATTCATTATCTTCAACTGAAAGGGTTTGCTTTACTGTGTGAATGATTGTGTTGTATTGTGTGAATTGATTTTATTTTGGAGGCACCTGCAGATGTAGCACTTCAATTTTATTACATCTTATGATGCAGTGATAATAAATAAATAAAAGGCTTTGCGATTGATTCTGATTCTCTGAATCTGTGTTACTGATAGGTGCAGGACCAGATGGAGTAGAAGAAATAAAAAGGCATCGCTTCTTTGCATCAATAGACTGGAATGTAAGTACAATTTATTAAGAGTATTCTGCAATATACATATTTGGGTACTAAAAACCTGTATTATACCGTTATTGTCTTATAACCATTGTCTCTCCCACATTTATGAATAACAATAATTTCTTACTGCATCAACTACACTAATGTTGTAGTTTTAAGATGCAGTAATGAGATTATTGACCTGAGTTAAACTTAAAATTAGCATCACATGGATCACGTTTACTTGGTATGCCTTGTGATCAAGACAGCTGCTCCTTCACTTCCTCAAGAGTCGTCCACAGTCACGGCACTTTAACCTGCTCATGTGATGTTGGTTAGCAGCAAAACCCTAACTTCCTTTTCTGTCCATCTTGCCTAACTTTTTTTTTTGCAACTAATCTTCTTATCTGTAATAGCCTTTGTCTCAGAAAGTTGGCTCATGTGCAAATGTTTTCACTAAAGACATTATCCTAACTATCTTTATCTAACCTTGAGACCTCAGCTCCTTTGGATGTACAGTGTCGTGAAAAACTATTCGCCCCCTCGGCGTTCTTCAAAATGCAAGCTGCGCTTAATGCATGTTAAAAAACAAAGCCCTCCTGCACTATTTGTGGACTGAAACATTTGTCAACAGAAGCAGAAAAAATATTCATGTCATTTTTATAAATTTGAAGATTGCATTTTCGTGAGACTGAGTGGGCTATTTCATTCATCCAGAGTTACTTTAAAAGGTGACACATATTCGTGTTGGTTACACACCACCAAGCCTGCTGACTGCCATAAAAAGGGATTTTGTTTTTTTCTCCTTTAAATCAGTTTTAAAAGCAGAAATCTCAGCAAAGCAATCATAGACTCATTTGTTTTATTGATTGTAATCACCCTCCCTATAAATATCTGCTCTGATCTCTTAAAGCACCCTTCCTTTTTAATCACAGATGTTTGGAAGGCTTGGGACTCTCGTTTATCTGCTTTTGTGAATTGTGGTGCTCTTATTTCTATCAGAATCCACTATCATCGGCTTTACATGCTCGCTAATCTCTGCCCTCACCGCAGGCTCCCATTGCAGCCCTCCTCACTACATTACTACCTGCTCACTTCCACGCAACATGCTCCCATTTACACATGGTGTTGTTGGCTTGATGTGACAACTGTCAGTAAGAGGCTTATGCTCTATTCTGCACTATGCTAATTAAATCACTGTACTCTATCAGGCAGAATGACTCCACCGTCATTTATCAGAACCATTTCTGACTTTGTGGTCTTAGCCTTTCTTTAACGTCTTGATCTTTGAAATGGTAAAGACTCGTAGCATCACTTTCTCAGAACTATCAAATGCAAACCAAATACTCAAATGCATCAAAACTTCCCCATTTCTAATAGTCTCTGTTGGTTACTTTCCATGTTTGCTAGTAATAGGAACCCTGGAAGACTGTTCCCTTCAAGGGGCACTGCAGTGGTGACATCTGCAGGCAATACTCAGTATTACAGCATATGCATTTCTGCTGTTGTATGATAGGTATACAACCAGCCACCAGTCTTGACTTCATATTATTTATGAGAAAAAATGTTTTCCATTGTTTGCCACATTCTAATTTGGTCTACTTTTTTTTTTTTTAAACTTCAGCTAATGAGTAATTGAATATGATTGTCAGTGAAAAACAAAATATTGTGTATGGTGGATGGTGGCGCGGTGGTTAGCACTGTTACCTGAGTTCGGCTCCACCATCTGGCCGGGGCTTCTCTGTGTGGAGTTTGCATGTTCTCCTTGTGTTTCCGTGGGTTTTCTCTGGCTTTCTCCCACACACCAAAGACATGCAATTATTGGGGTAATTGATAATTTGAAGTTGCCCATGTGAGTGTGAATGGTTGTCTGTCTCTCTTTGTTAGCCCTGCAATAGACTAGTGACCTGTCCAGGGTGTACCCCGCCTCTTGCCCTATGACTGCTGCGATTGACTCCAGGCCTCCCACGACCCTGACAAGGATAAGCTGCAGAGAAAATGTGGATGAATGAATGAATGGATGGTGTAACAAGTGCTACAGTTTTGCACAGTGTCTGTCTGCTAGCTAATGGTACAGTGGCTTTACCCAGGGAGGAAAAAATGATAAAGTGGGATAATATCACTCCAGACAGAGAAAGATATAAGAAAAAACAGGAAGATAAGAGATCATTTTCTAAGGTAAGGACTAGCAAGTCATATTATAATATGACAAAATACAGTTGTCCTAAATCATTTTAGATTTTTTTAATCGGATATTGGATCTGTATAGAATATTATCTGGATATTTCTCAGTCTGAAAATATATTAAAGGAAAAGTCCATGTTAATCAAAGTTTATGCTTGACCGTAAGTGTAGGCTAAACTGGGAAGTCTACAGGTTACAGTGATGGACTGGTGCAGGGCAGACTTATTCACGGAAAATGCTCTTAAACTGGTTGTTGTTCTCTTTTTAATTTTTTTTAAAAGTTTTTTTTAGTTTTTTTGTTTAGTATAGCACTTTGGGTAATTATTTCTCTGTGTTTAAATAAATAATTTTTACTTCTTTGTCTTCTTTGTGTGCGAACTCAGCAAACCTGTGGGCCATTTTTTTCAGATCTGACTGAAATAATCTTTTTTTCCCCCCTAAACACAGCTATAGTCAAAACTTTTGCATGATGCTTTCTTCTGACTTTTACACCACCTTTACAGATCATGTGTCATTTGTGTTGAATTCAGCTGCTGATGTAACAGTATTCCTTTTTCTCATTTTTGTTGTCCTCATTCATAGAAACTGTACAAGAAGGAAGTGAGGCCTCCCTTCAAACCAACCGTTGGGAGACCTGAAGACACCTTCCATTTTGACCCTGAGTTTACCTCCAGAACACCTACTGGTAACTAAAGCATGTAGACACACATGCAAATACAGAAGTAATGTATAGGTTATAGGCGATTGGGTTCAATGAGGAGCAAAAAAAAGAAAAGAAAACTACCATACTAATCAATCGTATTTACTGAACTTTAATATTTCTAAAATACTGTCAAGCACTCTGCAGACGTTTGGTTCAATGTGTCTTGGGATATCCAGATTCTCCAGGCATCCCTCCCAGCGCGAACACACACCAGTTGTTTCGTGGTTTTAGCTTCGTTGCAACTAGCCAAAATCAGGAGTCCAGTGTTGCTACCGTAGCGCCCACACCTCAAGAGCTGAACATCAACCCCATCGCACAGGTATAACTCTACATCTCTACATCTAATTAAATCACAGACTAGCACACAGTTTATGTATTTCGGTTTCTGACCTTTCCAAACATTACCCCAAATAAATTCCCTGTCAGCAACTACATAGGTCATTTAACATGTGACTCTAATATGTGCATTAAGAGTAATGTTGTAGTGTTTGAGCACCTGATTATGTGTTTGCGCCATAGCATCTCTGTGGTGATCTGGCCTTCAGTGATGTTTATGATCTGAAAGAAGAAATCGGACACACGGGAACTTCTGTCTGCAAAAGATGTCTGCATAGAATTACTTCAGTGGAGTATTGTGTGAAGGTAGGGGACACTTAACCTGAGCTGCAATTTATTTAAATACACTATTGATTCACTCTTGGCTTTTCGAGCCTCGGCAGTAATATCTTACTATGATGGTGTTGAATGTAAACAGGGCTATTTTTTGGCTTCTGAAATGACTATTTGGGGCTGCTTACATATTAAAATGAAAATGTAGTCAAACTGGACAAAACTTGCACGCTCCCTGAGCTGTAACTCAGAGTTAGTCATTGTGAGAAGTTCAGCATGGGAATATTTAATAAAACCACAACATATTTTAGGTATGTTTACAAATCATTGGTGATCCTTCATGCTAATATGCTGTGCACATTTATGTCAGATTATTGACAGAGCAAGGAGAGATCCGTCAGAAGAGATTGAGATTCTGTTAAGATATGGACAGCATCCAAATATTATTACCCTGAAAGATGTAAGTACAACACATGAGCCTGAGGATCAGTGATTTTTAAATTTGCATCTAATTTTTCCTAAGCATTTTTTCTTCTTTAAAAACTATTTGTTTGTATCTGTCTTCTGCATTCACCTTTACCTATAGGTGTTTGACGATGGCCAGTGTGTGTATCTGGTTCAGGAATTACTGAGAGGGGACGAGTTGCTGGACAAAGCTCTGATGCACACAAATTTTACTGAGAGAGATGCATCAGACATCATCTGCGCTCTGACCAAAACTGTGGAATATTTACACTCACAGGGGGTAAGCTGGATGTTTTCAGTCCCAGTGCCATAGCATAGTGCATATACGTTGCCAAAGCTCCATAACTGTTATTATTTTTTTCAGGTTGTGCATCGAGACTTGAAACCCAGCAACATCCGCTATGCAGATGACAGTGGACTCCCAGAATGCATCAGGATATGCGACTTTGGTTTTGCCAAACAGCTCAGAGCTGAAAATGGTTTGCTGATGACTCCCTGTTACACTGCTACGTTCATGGCTCCTGAGGTACATCAGCAGTCTTTACAAGATGCCTCTCAGTGACACTTATACAAATTATTTAACAGATATCTGTGAGTGGTTTTCTTTTCTTTTTTTGTATATGTGCAGATTTTGAGGAAACAGGGTTATGATGCAGCCTGTGACATCTGGAGCCTGGGGATCCTGCTCTACACTATGATAGCTGGGTGAGTTTATAAGGTCTTAATACAGCTTATACTGACAGATTGTGATACAGTTCAAGGTGTAAACTGTATGTAATGTTGCAATTTTCTTCAAAGACTCCCACTACAGCAATAAACAGAATGTCTAAATAACCCCCCCCCCCCCCCCCGGAAAAAACAAGA
>VUQG01045263.1:84322-100523 GCA_015106755.1 Etia nguti | reverse complement strand
AATAAACAGAATGTCTAAATAACCCCCCCCCCCCCCCTGGTGAAATAACAGTGGGGCAATAAGAGAAAATGTCTCAAATCAGAGGTCATGGTTTTCTGGAGTCATGCATTTTTTATTAGACTGAATTGCTTTCTGTAAGTGGGCATTGTTGTTTGTCAGTTTCAGCCCATTTGCCAGCAGTCCCGAGGACACAGCAGAGGAGATTCTGGCTCAGATCGGCTGTGGGAAATTCATTATCACAGGAGGAAACTGGGATCTGGTGTCAGAAGCAGCCAAGGTTCAAACATCTTAATGCTTTCTGATTTGCATAAAATGGAAATGTTTGCCTCTAACATCGTAGTATCAGTGGAGAACAAATATATCAACTGTTTATGTCCCCATTTGTTTAACAGGATATCGTGGTTAAGATGCTCCATGTGGACCCTCACCAGCGTCTGACTGCCCCACAGGTACCATTAGTCCATAACATAAACTGGCCTGTCATATGGCATATTGTGCTATTAGTATAGTGTAGGTCCCACCTTGATAGTTTTTTTTCATCATGATATAATGAATATGCTATAGATATGAATTTTATTAATTTAGACAAGGCAATAGATTACAAAAGTGTATACAAACTGAAATTTTACATACATATCATTTCCTTTGGCCCATATGTACACATGTGCACTGAGCCTGATGTTCCAATCACGACAGTATATCGTGTGTTTGACTATATACCTACATTGGTTGTAATACCACAGGTGTATCATGGCTGTGATGTTACGGTATATAGATTATATACATTCATACCTGGTATCAGTTTCACTGTGATGCTTTTCAGGTTCTTCGTCACCCCTGGATTGTTGAGAGAGACCAGCTCTCTGACAAAGGTCTCACCAGACAAGATCCACTCATTGTCAAGGTCAGACCCTTTGTATTGTCTGTAATTATGAATACAGATTACTATAAAGATAAGCATATTATCCCTTGTATCTTGCTAATATGGATAGAAAAATCACTTATATATCTATTGCTCAATCTAAAATCGTCTAAGGAGACCCCAAAGAAAAGTGGATGTTTTTAATTTTTGGGGGTGTATATTTTTTTATATTGTAGATCTTACATTTTATGCTATTAATGTTTTGAGTTTGTAAGGCTACTACTTATATCAGGTCACTGTAAAAGAAAATTTATCTCAGTGGGACTTCCTGGTTAAATAAAATATTCAAAGAACTGTTAAAGTGAATCAGAGCAGCAATTCTACCTTAAAACAGAAGTTTGGTTAATCTTCGATGTTTAATGCAGAGTAGTCTTAAAAAGTAATTGGGGAAAAAAATACTTAATTTGTACCTGAAAGAATCAGATGTATTTGGATAGAGAAATGCAGCTTATAAATCTGCCCGTTTTTACCGGCAGTGGTGCTGGTTTACTGGCATGTCCATATTTTCAGCATCAGAGTGGTCTCCTATTAAACTGATTAATTTGCACAAATACAAGTAGGATTCAAAGTGGCATGCATAGCTTTGTAACTGTTTCAAAGTAGTCCTCAAGGTCTGATTTGTTGATAATAAATATAAGTACACAATTTTAGTAAGTATAATTCTACAATTTCATACATGCCACAAAAACCTGTTGTTATTATTAAGTTGAAAATGCATAGTTAAAGTACTAAATAATCATGAATAGCCCACTGCAGAGTAGCCACATGTGGTAAATGATTTATTAGTAATGCTAATAGGTTAACCTTATAGATTAAGTATACATTTTTATTATAATGTAATATAAGCTATTAAGATAAACAGGAGAAGATGCACTTTACCCAATTAAAAGTTTGGGAATTCTTTTGTTACAATAGGTAAAAAATTATTACAAATAACATCATTTCCACTTTCCGGGGTGGCTGTAGCTCAGGCGGTAGAGCAGGTCATCTGCTGATCGGAAGGTTGGTGGTTCGATTCCTGGCTTCCCCTGGTCTGCATGCCAAATATCCTTGGGCAAGATACTAACCCCAAATTGCTCTCCGATGCATCCATCGGAGTATGAATGTGTGTAGAAAGCACTTACTGAATGTGCTTGTGCGAATGGGTGTGAATGGGTGAATGCACAAGTTGTGTAAAGCGCTTTGAGTGCTCAGAAGAGTAGAAAAGCGCTATATAAGAACCAGTCCATTTACCATTTACTATATATATTTAATATCTAATATAATTAAATGGGTAACCATCAAGTAGATTTTTTGGTCAAGAATTGCTTTAAAATGGCTCTTTTGATAGTAAAGGTGTCACCTGGATTACACAAACACTGATGCAATACAATGCATTCTACTTTTATTCCACTAGGGGGCTCTATCTGCCACCTATTCTGCTCTGAGGCGCTGTGCTCCTGCCCCTGTCTTGGAGCCTGTTCAGTCTTCTGGCCTTGCTCAGCGTAGAGGGATGAAGAAACTCGGGAGTCCAAAAGTCACTTCAGATCCTAAGGAAAAGGAATAGCCTCAACCATCTGAATGCAGCACAAATATAATCTTAGCTTTTAATCATAGACCCGCATTCTAAAAAGCACAAATGACATCTAAAAAAACTATAACATGACAATAAAGAGGCCCACTTGTATTGGCATCAGCATTAGCGTCAAGTCACTCGGTGAATTGTTTCAATTTTAACAGCTTGATGCACTGATATAAAATTCATCACGTGCACCTTCATTGGAAACTGTGAAACAGAGTTGCTTGAGGAAGTCAAATAATAGACCTTAAAATAAATTATTCTTCATTTTGAACAGAGAATTTTCAATTCAAACATACAGACATTTTGTTAAATCATTTGCTTCTAACTTACCTTTGGAAGCTGGCCTTGATTTCAGTAGGTTAACATCCTTGGTCATATAAGTGGCAAGGCTGTCTTACAATATACACAGACAAACTCTTATCTGCCTTGAATTATTGTATATCTGTAGGAACTGCTGCAGTTCAAAGTAAGAAAAAGTAGACTGAAAAAAGGAGTATGCAGTGCCACAAACATAAAAGTAGCAGTTTGGTTTATATATTTTTGTATGTCAACAAAAGCATAGCATTTCTTGTTCCAAAGTCATAATTTACACACACAGCATCTCTCTCAGATTGGCATATTTTACTCCAATCCTTAGAATTCCATAGACTCACGCTTGTTAAAAATGTAAATATCCTACCAAAGGGAGTTATTTATTTACATTAAGAACCACTGGATGTTGCACTCGAGCACCAGCAGAACAAAACAACCTAGCGTAAATATATATATTGTACAGCTGAGGTATAGTACAATTAAAATCACCAGAAGCCAGTGCCACTGGCACCTTTCTGTACCAGTTTTTTTTTTTTGTTGCCAGATTCAGCTGCTTTCATACTGTGTTGTTCATGTCTGAGGTGGAGCAACACTTGTTGGGAGACTTTAGTCCTCAGCAAGTCGTCATTAACTTGAGTAACATCATTTCCACTTTCCCCATGTCTCTTCTGTTCTGCTCCTCTGGAATATACAGCTACTGAGATATTGAACAGCTATGCTCAAAATTTCAAAACACACAGGGAGAATGTGACTATTTACAGAACCTATAGCAATGCCATTTAGTCTTATTGGTAGAAAATGTGGTCAACATTTTTTCTTGCATAATTGTCTTCCACAGCCTTTGATTCACTGAGTAGTCTTTAAAAAAAAAAAATCGAGAGCATTTGATTATTCTCTCCTACATGGCACACTCTGCAGTCTATACATTTTAGACAACGTCCAGCATAATTCATCAATTTGCATGTGCTCAAATGTGTTTATCAGTAGGCTTATATTTGCCATTAGTGTCTGAAAGCCAAAACATTGGAGAATCACTGTGTCAGATTTTTGTATATACTGTCTAATGCTGCTGCCCTGATTTTATCTAATGAGATGTTCACTCATAAAGACGAGGTATGATAGAACAGGGTTTTTTGCAGATACTAGTAGCACTTTGTGTTGTACAGTTAAGCCGTAGCAATGTAGATTATAATGCTCCACAAGTTAGAAACATACTTGCTGATCAGAGGTAAAACGTATTGAGATGTGCAAGAAATAAGCACTGTAGTAGAGACAAAACATTCTGGACACAGTTTTGTTTGCCAATTCAAAAACTGTGTTTTGTTGCACTGCACAATGGCAAAAGGTGTGGCTGGGGAACTGATGAAACTGTAAGTATGCAGTATGAATATGTGTGTTGTACAACCGTAAAAGTAATGTTGTATATATTGTTTATTAATTTAGACTGTACATACTGTTGTGCAAAAACCAACAGTATGTTGTATCAGCAGGCTTGGTTGTACAACTGTCAGCAACCAGGAAGACCGATATATTGTTTAGCAAATTTATTGGGACTGTACATATTATATTGTGTTGTGCATCCATTGCTGTGTACATACTGTCTATACCCAGCCAATTGTTGAAGATATTGGCCAGAATGCCAAAGTTTTACAAATAAAGGAAAAGAACAGAAAATGACATTGAAGTGTATGAAGAGCTGGTTTGATTTGTTATTTTGACTTGTGACAGAAATATTGCCAATAACATGATCGATGATCGATTGGTTTCTCCAAACGTTTACCTGCATGCAATCAATCAGCCATTGCCTAATAAGGATTTAGCTTTTTTTTTTAAATCTATATTTTCGTAACATAAACAAAAGGTCCTGTTCCATTTAATTGTACATGTATAGACAATTGTTTTTATCATTCACACTGGTCTTTCCTATTGTGAAACCATGAAAACAACTGTGAAACACGTGTACTCCTCAACATCACATATCATCTGGTCTGGTCTAGTCTGCTGTGAAGTCATTGTAGTTATATATTTAATATGAAGGGTCACACCAAAAGAAACTATTTTTCCAGTCATTAATAACTATTTCCTAATATCTACAAATACTGAGAAATATTTTTGACACCAACTTACCTGTGAAGGGTAGGGGAAATCTCTTATTACTTGCCTTTGTTAGGAGTGAAATCTACTAAACCCAACATTTTAAACCTTCATGGTGCAGCAGCAGCAGGCCAGAGTTAAAGCCACTAGATGGCAACCAATCATAGTCCATCCTTTTGCTCTCTTTCCACTGCTTACTTGAAGTTGTCCCTTTAGAGCCATAATCCCTGAAAAAGAAGAAGGAAAACTCTTTAATTTATATCAACCACCAGGCACACCATAAAAGCTTTTAGCAGGCACTGAGCTGATGTGTCAGGTGGGTGTGGCGGGCTCATCAGCCCTGACATTTAAGTGCAGTAGTGCTCGGAGCAAAAGGGATTGTAGGATATGAGTAGATACAGATGACAAGCCCCCCTGCGAAGATGATTGCAGTGGAGTGACAAGAGGAGACCAAACAACAGACATAGCAAGGAGAAGGTGTCGGGAGGGGAGAGATGAAAGGCAAAAGAAAGAACAAGAGCTTTGAGAAACAATAACTCAACCCGGCAATTACAGCTTTGTCAGATTTTATGTTATCTTTTCATAAGGGGAGAACTTCAAAAATGTACTTAGAATCTTAATAGTATATCGCCATTTTGAATTTATTGAAACCTTTGTAACTTTACCTTACGACTATGGAAAAATACAAATTATTGGTTTTGGTTTAGGATTTTATATCATATTATTTTTTTTAATCTGTGGATATTTAAGTAAACCACGAGTTGGAAAGGTGGTTAGCACCTGATATAGGTTAGCACCCTGTAATATGCAAGGATCAAAATGCCTATGAAAGCAACTTTCTGATTTAGTACCAACAGTGGTGTTGTTCGAAGGGACATGACATTTCTCTGTAAAGGTAAAGTTAAGACATTAATATTTATAGTATTTTGGTTGCCTCATCACTACATTATTTAAAAAAGAAAAATGCAATTTCATATTGTCATAAAAGGTGAGGAAGACCAAGATGGATGCAAAAACAAACACTTTGACACTACGTCTTTAAACGACAAACCAGTCAAGCTGCATTCCTGCATCCACATCCTCATTCTATGGGAGATGTATCCCACTACCAGATTGCATCAGCCCTCCAGAAGCTGAGCTACAGTACTGCTCAGGATCTCAGGCCGAACCTGAGGTACTGACTTCCAGCGTTGCCTGAGCCAGTGTAGCTTTCAGCCTGGATGGAGGGGTTGACAGGCCCCAGCACTCTTTGTCAATGTATATGTACGTGTTTAATACATGCAGCGAGAAATGACCTGCTTTTTGTCAGAATAAAAAAAATTGTTGATATTAAATGCCCTTTCTGAGCCTTCTCTTTGGGAGACCTGTGCTGATCACCTGCATGCAGAGATGTCTGAAATATAGCCGCTGGCTACTGAAGTAAAACATTTTGGTGGTTTCACAGCAAACTGTAGTCTGTACTTTTGGGACATGATAGATGACATATGCTCAAGCCAAGCCAAGAAGTGGGGGCCTTTTCCATTTCCATGCCCTTAAAAAGAACAGGAGCTCCTCCTGCTGGGGATGAAGGGAAAGGGACTTTCTTTTGTTATGTTTTTGTTATTGGTTGGACACCCAACAACTGGAAAACTGCCTGGCTGCAGAATACTTTCATTGTTTTGTTACCCCCCTGAGCAAAATGAAGTGGTCACACTTGGTGACACTAACAAAGTATTTCGAAGTGACTGATGATGCTGAAGTGGTGCTTAGTGGCACTGTCATTTGTCCTAGCATCTCCTCTCTTTGAACTAGAGGGGATGGGGACTGACGCTGCATTCCATCCACCTAAGTAAGATATTGGAGTTGGGAAGAGTTGACCATGCTTTAGTAGTAGCAGTAGTAGTCAGAAGAGCAAGAAAAAAAACGTATTTTTTATGCCCTTGGCAAGTTAGAGCCACTGATTCCTCACAAAACTTGCAATATGTGTGCATGCACAGATAGAAGCTGGCTGTGCATGCCTTATATAATGAGTCACACACAACAGTGTGAGCACAGATTACAGGTTTTACAGTTTTACTACTGTTTATGTTCACTGCTGCCATCTTGGATTGTGAAATCAGGGTTGGTAGGCCTCTCCAGCTGTCCGAGTTGGAAATGTGAGTTGAGGGGGCATTCCAGTTGAACTTTCTGACTTCCCAATTCAAATGGAAAGCAGTATGAAAAAGACCTCCTGATAAACTGGGAACTGCAGAAGCACCTGACAAACTATGAGGGCGTTAGTTTATCCTTTCCATCCCTTCATGAGGTGATACAGAATACTGATTAAATGTTAGGTCGAACACTTTTTCTTACCCTCCCTTGGGCATGAGAAGTTTCTTGCAGCCACCACTGCCACTGCTGGAGCTGCAATGCTAGCTCTACGCACCTGGTGGGGTTGTGGATTCGATTTTTGTAGTAGGCAGAGGATGAAAGTTTCTCCGTCTTTCTCTCTCTCATTTTCTCCAAGACTGGGCCACAAAAGACCTTTGGTGGGACATAGGGTACGTCCATGACTCCAGCCTTCTGAGTCCTTGATTGACAGGTTTAACCACAAGACTGTCCCACCTGAGACTGCAAGGCCCACCCACAGCCTTGGATTCCTCCCCAGGAGGAGCATGGAATAAGTGTATAAACTACATACATTTTACACCAGAGTACAAGGCTTGGATTCATATCTTTTAAGTCTCTTCTTGATAAACAAACAGTGTGACAA
This sequence comes from Etia nguti, assembly GCA_015106755.1. Classification (NCBI taxonomy): domain Eukaryota; kingdom Metazoa; phylum Chordata; class Actinopteri; order Cichliformes; family Cichlidae; genus Etia; species Etia nguti. The sequence goes on along the minus strand of VUQG01045263.1, from coordinate 92,903 downwards.
TGTTAAGGGAACATGCTGACTATGCTGAGATCAATCTGCAGTAACACATAAATTATACTTCTGCGTCAGATCTACATTGTAACTTACGCCATAGCCGGAACCCTTTCTTCTGATGTGCACCTCCTGAGAAATGTAAATACACGCCGGGTCAACTGCTGGAAGGTGGTGTCATCCTTGTCCTCCTTCATTTTGTCTAAGTCGAGGAGGCCTGTGTTGACGTTGCCATCCAGGTCACCCTCATTTCAGTTGAAGAGTCCCTCGAATGGCAGGGACATAACCAGTTCTCGTTCTCTATCATGTTTGCCCAGCTTGTGGTGGCTCATAGTTGATGGATGTCAGTCACAGCATTAGTGGCTGACAAGTAGGGGTCCTGCTGGGGTAGCAGCTATAGCCATAGCCTCTTGGAAAAGGATGAGACTTAGCTAGACCAGGCTCATCATGACATGTTATCCAATCTGCAGGTAGCGCTAACATCTGGGTTAAATTCAAATCGACCGTGTTAGTACAAGGGTTAGAGGCCATAACATGGCTAAACGAGTATGTCACCAAATCGGAGCTTCACATCGAAGTGATTCCCATAGTGAAAAAGTGAGCAAAGTTAGAACAAGAACAACAGCGTATTGCTAATAATTCACATTATAACAGTCTCTTGTTTAGTTACATCTTTGCCTTTATATTGCAACATTCCTCTTCTGTCACAAAACAGAGGTCTGAAGAAAAGGGATACACACACTGACAGGGACAGATATCCCACCACCTATGGCACTGGATGTGCGTACATGCATATAAACACACACACAGAGAGACACAGACCCTTGGACACCCTGTGGCATTACAGCTCGACCTGCCACTCGGACATTCACCGAATCAGACGGACAAATCTCTAACAGACGGCTCCTGACAAAGAGATTATCACCGTGACAGGAGAAGTGTGTGCAGCTGTGGGTGGTAGAGTTTATAGCAGGAAGATGGGGGTAGGGAGCGAACTCAGTACTTTCACACATTTGGCTCCTCTGCTGTCTCTCTCCCTCTCTCTCTCATCACACCGGCATACATAGTCAAAGTCAGACTTCTCTCTATATGAGTAGCAGATGCATTACCTTTCATTACATGTATGTGTGTCCACGAACATGTGTCAGGCCAGAAGAGAGGGACTATGCTTTAAAATCAGTTAACTGTACAGTAAAGGTTCTGCATAAGCATGAGTCCAAGTGTAAGATTTGTTGTCATTTTAAACTGTGTAAGAACTTTCCCTGTATTTGTGTTATGCTATAATTCACCCTTTATAGCTTACAATTAATACAATATGAATTGCATCTCTCAGCTATATGCCAGAGCTCTGTTACATACAGGTGCAGTACGTGGCACACTGTAGTCTTCCTATGCAGTAGATTCCTCACAGCCTTTTTCTGTTGCACTGCTCATCAAAGCAATTTTAAGCCAACTTAGCTCCTGAAGGAAGGATATGTTACAGTGTTGAATAAAACAACACTATCTCCTATAGCAATGGTGTCTGGTGCACAGCAGCTAAATCAAAGGCAGGAAAAAAATGGGAGAAGATATTTACCACTTTATACTCATTAAATTTGTAAGAAATCCTGTGCAAATTTTAAGAAATAAAATAAGTACAGCAAACAAAGGTAACACAACAAAAGATTTAGGCGCAGCAGGGTTAGGTATAAAATCTTCAGTTATATTAGTGTCATGCTATAGAAGTGGTAAAATTAAAATATACATTGTTCATTCATTTTTTCCACCATCAGTCCCAAGTGCTCAACTTCAGCAGTATATTTCTGTACATACTTTATGTGATGTCAAACTGGTGGACTGCTGCAGGGTTGTTATCTGGCTCTTTAATTCAATTCTATATTAAAGTGACAATAAAGTTATTTAATAGTGTTGAGGATACTCAAACTAAATCAAGGCATCAAACGTGCACTTATCCATACTTTTAGCTAGTTTTCTGCCAGAATTATGGTCCTAAAAGGGAATAGAAACAATAAGAAATACCAGACTGATTGTAATGTTACTCTCCGTATAGCTTCACTCACATATAAATTTAACTGGAGAAAAGTTCACTTCATTTATAATCACAAACAATTTAACCACGAATGCCACCAATCTTTGCTCTAATTGTACAGAGAGTTATCAAGTAGCCACTGTGGATGAAATGGCTGATGGGACACAGTTTGATATTTTCAAACAGTTTTGAACAAACCACAGATTGCTGCAATGACGGTGATATAATCATGTAATCCAAACACAAATACACTCACAAGTCAAAGGTGCCAGTGGAGGATAAGTGAAGCTCTGCAGAAAGTCAATTAATCTTTTCAGCGGTCCCCCTTCCCTCCGCCCTGCTTAAAAGCTTCATTTACCTCCTATGGAGAAGAGATAGAAACACCATTAGTGAGATGATGGCAGGACTGGAAAGGGGAAAGGAGAATCTCACAGTTGGATGAGCTGAAACAGTATAGGCCCCCATCTCCTCAAAAAGTGTGTGTGCGCAAAAAAGGCGAGAGCATCTTCTGCATGGGTGAGCTCAATTAGGTTCCATCTTGATTATCAAAGGTAGTGGTGTACAACTTTTAAGGCGGAAGTGTGCCTCAAATCCTGGTAATGGCAAAGGGTGGGCCGACCTGCAGAGTGAAGCAAGAGTTGGACTGATTGGAGTGGAGATGTGACTGAGGTTGGGGTTTTTTTGTTGGATAGAGGTGCTATACAAGGTGTACATTAGGGAATAAGACCCTAACCACTATTTCCATATCTAAAGTAATGTGTGCGCGTATGTGTGTATGACAGTGAGAGAGAGTGTGGCAATCGAGCCCAGCTGGATAAGTGATATTCATGTGTGTTTGCATGCACGCGTTTGGGTGTGTGAAATGCCAGTGAGCATATAGGCTCTGCTTGACTGAGCTCGGCTGGCTGCTGGGGCACAATTGGGGGCCTCTCTGTGTGAAAGAGGTCAAAATACACACACATACAAACAACAGTAAGGAAGTTTGGCTGAATACACAAGGCTCTGATAATCAAACAGTATGCAAATCAGGCAAATCCTATGCAGAAACAAACAATATGCCATACGAATGTCTGAGTACAAATAAGTTGCACTATGAACGATTCCGAACCTCACATTACTTATATATGTCACAGTGTTGCCGCATTAGTCTGTATACATCTTGACATTTCAATTCAAGCCACCTGAGCTCACAAGTTTCAAAATGATGTACGTCGAGGTGCAATATGTTTTCCTCCTCTCCCTGCTGATTGTAATTACTGTAGATCTGATCTCAGGGCTGTAAGGTTTTACTTGGGTTAATACACTTGCTGGCAGAAGAAGGTCAAGTTGAATCAATAGTAAGAGGATAGGCAAACCCTGGGCTGAAGTCTTGCAGGGGTAACTACAGGCAGGTGGCCAAGTCCCCATCTTCTTAATTACAACCAGCTTCCAGTGCTGACCCTGAAGACTTCTACAAGTCAATAACATGCACGCCGTTCAATATGTTCTATTACTTGCACCATACAACTCATACTCCTTCAGGGATAACAGGCCACAGGCTGACTTGAAGATCTGTCAAACTAATCATTAAGGGGTTTGGAAAAGACAGTGCTAGATATCCTTTATGCAGCATTGTCTCTGCATGCCCTCCCATGTGAATGTGTGTGTGGTTCAACGTTTCTCTGTGTCTGTTTTCAAAAGTCTAGTGTGTAAACAAATGTTTTGTCCCAGTTAACTAGGTCCCAGTCAGACCAGACCTATTTGGCATTGGTTCACTGATGCTGGTGTGCGCATGCATTCAGGCTACGGCAATATATACATATGTGGGCATATGTGTGTGTTGTGAACATGGCAGCCAGGGGGATAGCATGCTGCTGCTGCTGCTGACACTGGGCCTGTCTGCCTGGTGTGCCCCTTTCTGCACCAGTAGAGCTGGCACTACCTCCTGCCTCTGCCCAGCGCGCCAGCTGGGCGCTACCAGGAGAGGCCCTGCAGAGAGAGGACACAGGTCAGCTGCGACAGAGGGATGCAGAGAGAGGGAGGTGTGGAGTAAAGGGGAAAGGTTTAGATACAGAGCGGGGATAGAGGGATACAGCATAGTCATAGAAAGTTAAGAGAAGACTGAATACAAAGCAAGAAGATATTTAAATTTTAGTAAATATTTTACTATTAAACAATGACATTATGATGAAAATGGGTTGTTATTAAAGGCATAAGATGACCTTTTATGTTGGTCCTGTGACATGTGTGTGAGGTGGGATTCACTTCAAAATTATGATAGTTTAATGTAAACCACTTTTACATTCTGAACATCAATTTGAATTTTATAACTGAAAACGAGAATTTACTTCCACTTTTTCTTGCACAGTGTCAAAAGGTGGATTCTGAGAAAATCAGATCTGTCAGCATTAACCATCTAACAGTTTGTAACCTTTCTGGTTCTTTTAATAACATATCATTTACACTTGTGGACTTGGGCGCTGTATTTCAGTCTGTGGTTCTGCAGTCATTTTAGTTGTGGTGTCCAGGTTATTATGTCAGGACGGTCAAGTGCATTTACAATTATTATAACTTGTTCCTTGATGATGTGATTTTTAAAAGTTTTATTTGTTGTTTGACCTGTGTATGGACTGTGGTTGGAAATTTCAACTTTCACCACACAAAATGACCATTTAGAAATATGTATAAACATTAGTGTCAAATTTTGCAAACAGACATTTTCTACAAATCAATTAATAACCAATTAATAAATGTTGGCTATGATTTCATTGTTTGGTAACAGTACATAACTAAAATAAAATTAACTATGAATTAACAAGATTTTTCTCAACACAACAGTGCATACATTCACTTTGGACCAGCTGCCCGAGAAATGTATAGTATCTACTTGAATTTACTAAGACTAAATTTTATTCTGCAAGGTAAAGAAAGCAAATATAAAACTTGTCAAGATAATTCACAATCATACTTCATGGCTGTATTGCCTTGTATGGTTTTCTTTATAGTCACTTTATTCTTTAGAAAAAAAACAAAAAGAGAAACTTTTTACCAAAAATCTATATTCTTTTTTTTTTTTTTAGCCAACCAGTTAAATAGGCTGATTGGTTAAGTGAGTTTTACTTGGGATATTTTAATCTAGACACTGTGTTTCTGTGAGATAATGACTCTTTCCCAGCACTATTACTCAATTAGCACAATTTCAAATCACCTTTTTTGTTTGCAGCCTGCAGCGAGGTGTGACAAATGAGTTTTCTCAGTAACAGATGACATAAACTAAGGTTGGCAAAGATATCCAAATTGTAGCTATAAAGAAAGTATGGGTCTATTCTATTCTGGCACGTTCAAGTTATACACAAGAAATTAAAATAAGACATACGAGTTCATTTGGTTACTGTGAACACCTTAAGATCAATGAGGCTCTGTGTTTCTTGGTTTGCTCATCCATGTGTAAATGAGACTATTTGCATTGTACAGCAATTAGGGAAATTAGAGACCTGCTGAGGGAAATCACATTGCGTGCTTAGCCACAAGGAAGTAGGGTTATTGCTGTCTACAACTGTCAGACACTGACACTAGGCTGTGGGACTTTTCCATATGGCATGAGATATTATTCCTGGGAGGCAGAAGGTGAAACCCCTTTTAACAGTTGATTCCCCTAAATTTTATCTTCCTGTCAATAATCTCCTGCACTCTTGTCAAAGAACAAAAGTCATGTTTTAAAATTGCATATGTCTGAAATGAAGAGGAGTTCATTTTCCATTTTTCATTCAATCAGTGAGGATTCAGCCAGTGCAAGCCATCTTTTTAAGTCACTGTCATCTGCCTGACTCTGACCACCTACATTTATTCACAGCGTTAGCCTAGGGCCCGCACAGTTTATCTGTACAGCCGCACAAGATTTTGTGAAATCAGCCATGTAAACAATGTAATCTGCTATCACAAAGCAATACACAAATCACATCAGTTTTTTTTTTTTTTTAAAGATAATCCTAACCCTAACCCCTGCGAGCAACACAAAAGTACAAAGTTGCAAAAACGAGTGAGAATTAAAGAATTTGAAGAAAAGCTATTTGGAGCATGTACAAACTGATATTAATCTTTAATAGGGCTGTCAAAATTGAGAGCAAACAAAACAACTGCTGTATAATGCCCCCGCTATCTTAGTTTAATTGGTCACATGACTGCATCACATGACTAAAATGTGTCATCGTTTTCCAAAAGGCTCCGGGTTCACTGTCCACACTGCGACGCGAAAACGGCGTTTTCAAATGTATCCGCTTTGGAGAGCGTTTTCAAAACGCTGCGTTTTCCTTGACCGAAAACGCCGTCTCAGTGTGGACGGAAGGCCAAAACGTATTAGTGTGGACATGGCCTTTGTTCCCCCAAGTCAAGTCACAAACTAATGAGTTTAACTGGATGGTAAATAACAGCACAGGCATGTCAAAGGTCTCTGACCTTTCTACTAGAGATTTGTAGTGGACTAGACTGAACAAACCCTTTCGAGGTCCTGCAACCTATCATTAAGAATAGCAGCTTAGAAGAAAGTCCCAGAACAACAACAACAACAACAAAAATAACGTTTTCTCTTGTTGTTCGCTTTCTGTGCCAACCTGAGGGAAGTTGATGGGGCAAAACATTTGCTGAGTAAATCATTCAGTGAAAATGACAATAGAGAAAATAAAATGGAAGCTCTTTGTGTAACTTTGAAAATAATAGGAACGCTAATAAAGAACATCTTGTTTTTGAGAGTTAGGGTTAGAACAAATGTAACCCTGGTCACTTAAAAGGACAACATCTGGTCTTATACATGACTGTCATCACTATGCTAGAATGTAGTGTAGCTCAAAGCCCAAATCTACTGGCTTTGACATGAAAGAGCTGCAGGGCTATCCCTTAAGTACCGGAATCATTGGGATGAAGTCATTACACCAGTATGAGAGAAGGAGCCTCGATACCCTCACCTTCTTTCTCCTTCTACTCCCAACCTCCTGCCTCACCACAGACACTCTCTGAACACCCCGCCCCAAGTCCGCACCTTTTCCAAAGCGTCCTCTCTCCCGCCCCGTTTCTCCATGGGCCCTGGGTCTCTGGCTGGCACAGCTGTGCCGGGAGCCGTGCTGTCACAAGCGGTTAGGGTGACAGCCACTCACACTTCATAATGTCCCTCTCACAGGTCACCGAGCGACAAGCTGGGTCACCTCGCTCCAGCAGGCAGCCCCAGGGGAAGCAGAGTGCCCCCGCCACCTCCACTACCTCCCCAATCCCTCCCTCACCCACCATCTCTCCATCAAATCCCCAAACCTTCCACCCTCCTATTGCCCAGAAAAATAGAGAGACAGGGGGCTGGGGGGGGTCAGGTGGAGGGAAGAAGTACTCTATTCTGCAGGGATGGTCCACAAGAAACCCTCCATGCCGAAAACTATGCCAGGCCCGTGATTACAGTGGGCACGCCACTGTTAGTTCCTCTGATAGGGATGAAGCTGGCAGTGTGGGTTAGGGCTTGTATCTGCTGTGTAGATGGTAATTGCAGACCTCAGAGGAACATGATGATGCAATGCCTTTCTGTAGATCTTTCCAGTGGAATGAAATAAAATATGGCTGCCACAAAATCGGGTATCAGTGCAGCAAAATAAATCGAGATCAAATATGTTTAAAGCTTTATTCTTTGAATTATAGAAGCCACAAAATCTTAAATATAAACTTGACTTTCTTGCCATACTCCAGATGGGTGAAAGCAAGGTATGAACTTTGTGAATGGCCATAGGAGAGCACCATATGCTCCTCATGTCTGCCATCCAACTGTCATTAATGTGCATTATCTGTGCTCTCAATCTCATTGTCTAATCTAATAGCAATGCAAGTCAGCAGAGACAACATTAAGATTCACATTATTGGGCCCATGCTGGCACTCTCTCTAATTGGTTTGCCATTTTTACCTAATGCACAGCTCTCAGGTCATCACAATTAAAACTGTCTGAATATGTCACATGAATTAAGTGGCTCTTTCTTAGAGATTCAGAGTATCTAGAATATTCAAATTGTATTTAAATGCCATGTTTCTTGTCTTTAAAAAGATGTTAAAACAGATTTAAAATATACATTTGAAATACATGTACTTTAGATATGAACCGCAAGAGCAACACAAAGAAATTGAGAACGACAACTAAGCAATGTGTTGTTCATAGAAATATTTTCCTACTTTACGCACTAACAAACGACAAGTTAAGCATGTGAATTTAGGGGGCAGATAAGCAAACTGGATGCAGTGCCTAGCGTTGGCTTCAGCTGTGAGCGAGAGGCCTCGTACCCAATTCCCCTTATTCAAACAGTCACACCCAGAGAGCGGTTAATTCACTAAAGGTGCACATACACCCACTGAACAATGTGTAGCAATTAATTTCGCTCTCCCTCCCACATCTGGCGCTTCGGTGTGACCCTGCCTCTGCTGTACTGTGTCAGTCAGGCTAGGCAAGGCTCTGTAATTTCACACGTAAAGGACCCCAATGAAACGTGAAAAGAATATGTGGCATTGTTAAATTGCATTAAAGAGTTTAAAACAGTTGATCTGTGCCCCCCCCCCCC
>VUQG01045263.1:63073-84302 GCA_015106755.1 Etia nguti | reverse complement strand
CCCACCTTCTTCCAGAGAAAACAAAGCAGTAAATGTGATCAAATGCTCAATGATGAGATGTGACATAATGCAATATGCACAGAGGATGCATTTTCACAAAGGGGAAAATTTCATTACAGGGGCCTCTGCAAACATGATAAACACCTTGGAAGAGAGAGAGGGGTACGATGCCACAACAGGGGTCACGCTAAAGGGACCGTCAGGCCTCTCCAGATCTTGGACTAATTGTCTGTCAGGTATCGAGTTCCATGGAAAGATTCCAAATACCTCGGAACTTGGAATTTGTTGAAGTAAGGTGTATTGCTTATTTAGCGAGTCACAAATACACAGTATTTCTGCAGTATCATCTTTTTCCACAGTCATTAAACTTTAAGGAAACACTCATGTCATGAAAGGCAATACATACATTTTATTTGTTAAGGAAACTTTACATCGTGACCTCAACCACAGCTCTAGGACTCCATGTTTTAAACTATTTCTAGTGTTTTCTGGTATTATTTTGAGAAAGATTTCTGAGGCATTCATTTGCTACTGACAGTGCAGACAGGCAGGAAAAAAATGGGTGAAAACTGAAACCGAAAGCTCACTGCTGAGAGAATGCCACTGAGGTATGCACTCCAGACACTCAGCCACTGGGCCATCCCTTTTTTCAGGTATTTAATAATGTGAATTGAACAACCTATCTGAACATAAGATGAGATTTACAAATTTACTATTTGGTTACACACAACTTCGCATTTAATCATTGGTTATTAAACATCTCTTTTCCACAGTGTGTCTTTTGTCCCGTCTTCCTCCCCTCACCCCCAACTGGTTGCGGCCAATGACTGTGCCCGTTTCTGCTGGAGGTTTCTTCCTGTTAAAACCGAGTTCTTCCTTCCCGCTGTCATCAAGTGCTTGTTCACAGGGGCTCATCTGATTGTTGGGGTTTTCTCTGTACTATTGTCTTTACCTTACTGTCTTTGCCTTGAGGCAACCATTACTGTGATTTGGAACTATAAAAATAAAACTGAACTGAATGAATGAACAAGCTCATCCTTCTCTGTTGCGTTGCTGTGTTGTAAATTTTCAGTTGGCTAAATTTTCAAAGATGGCAAAAAGTTCAAAAGCTAAAAGGATTATAAAGACATCCTCCCCTTCATGCAAAATTGGAGAATTCTACACTGTTGTTCTTCCTTACTACACACCATCCTCTCCTCTACTCCCCGATTGCACCACCTCTCTGTCTCTCTCTCTTTCTCTGTGCCACTGTGCCAGTCACCATGCTCTAGGGCTCTGGAGATATTTCAAACATATCTGAGAAATCAATCTTACAGCAAACTGAAGGAAAACATCGAATGTCATTGAGCAATAAGTATGATGCCTGTCAGAGGTGGAGCTGAGAGCTGGGCCTGCGGCGAGTAAGGCCTGCCAGTATCCCAGTGAGAGGCCTCGTCAGCTCGGCCCCCGTGCCTCTTCCCATACACACACATTCACGCAGACAAGCGCACATGTGCGCGCATACACACACACACACACACACACACCTGACGAAGACAGTTACAATGTCGTTATACTGTTTTTGATTCACACTACTTCCTCTTACTTACACCTTACTTCACTCTGTCTAGGATCTTTAAAACAATAAAAAAAAGTGTGCATTTATATTGTATATTAGATAGAGACAGAAAACATGGAGAGAGACAGCAGGGGTATGACATGCAGCGAAGGCCAAGCCAGCTTGCTAAATACAAAAAATTAAACCCGTAAGGACATGCAATAATTAGAATTCAAATAAATAATTAGAGCGCCGATTAGCTATTACTCTAATTACCGATCATTATGGCAATCATTTTCTTGTTTTGTCACAATCCATTTCAATTTCACAGGTGCACGATGGCATCTTGCGCCTCATATGATGAAAACCAAAACAAATGATAATCAATTTAGTGTCACAGAAGGATTTTTTTTTTTTTTTTTTTTACTATTTTGCTTTAAAAGAATTACACAATTACTGGATTATCAATATTGTGTGATAACTTAATCAAGCTTGTTCCACTTTTAAATACTGCTATTTGCTCTAAATTGATCTGTATAACAATTACACAATCAAATTTTTTACCTGCTAATTTAGCAAAATCTGACTAAATGATTGTATGCCAACTGTGATTTTAAAAAATTAATGAAATAAAATGGGTCTTTGATCCATTCCACAGAATACGACATGCTCTGAAACTGTACGTCCTCCACTATGTGGTTCAGGGTAACCCTTTACATCTAGCCGAGAGGAGAAGTGGATACAGGCGAACAGAAAATGAAAACATGAGAGAGGAAGACAGATTTCAGTAGGCAGGAGGGGAGAAGGGCAGCAGATAAGGAGAGACCCAGCCCAGATAGACAAGTGAAAGGAAGCAGAAGTTGATGAAACAAGATGTCACCACTGATGGGTCATTACACCCAAGTAAGCATGGGACACTAGCTGAGCTTGCACTGCCCCCCCCCTCCTCTTTTTTTTTTTGTCCCTGAGCAGACAGTAACTACTTTATTGCTACTGCCTCCTCACTATTACTTTTCAGGCTCTGTGGTGATTATCCTCTCGGTACAACAAATCACTGCAGCTCAGTGTCGCGACACTCCAAATTGGCCCGCTTATATTTGCGTACAGATGTGTTTACATCCCCAGGTCAATTGAATTAGGCCTTATAATGAGCCTGGGTGCTGAATATCTAGCATGCCTGAGCACACTGGGGCATGAACAGGCGCAAATCAGGTGAATCCAGTTAAAAGAGTTTACACTTAACATCACATGCACCCAGTATTTTTCTCGCAGTCCCTTGCTGCACCCATCCTGTTGCTCATTATTATGACTCCAAGCCTGAATGAAGATCAGGGCAACAACATCTATACAACGCCACATCAACGGGTTGAGGGTGTGGAATCAAAAAGCAAAACTAATCTACAAATCCCCAGTGTGAGAGTTTGATAGTAAAGCTCAACCATTACTTGTTTTAAAGCTTACTCATTATTTAGCCTTCTTATCACACAGCCACTGGTCACATCACAAAGATGAGCCAGTTAGGATGCAGAAAGTGAGATGTTAATGTAAGGAAGAACACTGAATGAACAAATAACACTGTATTATTCGAAAATATGGCTAAATCTGAGCGCACGAGGGATGAATTAGTGATCTGCCAGTGATTTAGAATGATAATGAAATGTTTGTTTCTGGTGATGGACAGGGTAGCCTGGGTAAGTGCTGTGATGTGAATATGACAGTGGGATCTGAGGTCCTTGAGCTGTTCAGTGACAGGGAACAGAGAGGTCATCATGAAAGAAAACAGAAAGAGCTGCTTGACCTTGAAATGTAAAGGTTTTATGCGCGTTTACTGTCTTGCATCAGCCCCCATAAATACACATACATATTTTTATTATTGCACCTGAAACAAATATAATGTAAACACATTCTTTAAAAGTTTAATGATAAGCATAATATGCAATTAGTTGAGTCACGTCTCAAAATATGTTCATGTAGATGGAAACGTATTAGCCTGCAGTATAGATGAGCCAATTATATTCACTCAGAAATAAACTCGGAAGCTTGTGCAAAGCACCCCCCCCACCAAAATATGTATATATATTCTGGGCCTCAATGTCGCCATCAATCAAATACAAAATACCAAACTAATGTAGTCAGTATCAAATAAGAGTTTCAGGTTTTTCACACATGAAGTGATGGAAGTGCCCAGAGGGATCTCACATCAGTTTTCATGTGTGCATGTAGACTAGTGAGTGGAACTAAAGCCAGGCTTGCGAACCAACGCGTCCTGGCTCCACTGGGACACACATAAGCGACAACAACAGCCGAATTAACCATGCACACTGCAGACGCAGGGGCGCTGAGCTAATACCAGCGAGCTGTGCGCTCAGTCAGCGGCCTCGGGTCCACTCTGGTCCACTGATTCGAGGGACTACAATGAACCGTCATGCAGCTACGGTTCTGCGCTGTGAAATTTGACTGGGGTGTGAAGGTGGAAAAACCAAATAAGCATGAGGCTGAAATACTGTATCACGCTTTCTCACCCCTCTCACGCCCGTCTCTCAACACTGTCAAACAAGATAAAGTGGAAAATTGTACATGATCAGAAGTGTCTTGATTTCTTCATTGTGACTAATGTGCCATTGGCTCTGGCTTGTTTAAACTACTGTCTCCTGAAATATGAAGACAGGCACAGATGCTCAAAAAAAAGTTGTTTAAAAAAAAATAAATAAAACAGTTTTAAAAATGTGGTTTAACAAATTTCCTTCTTACCTTTCCCAGCATTTTCTATTTCACTTGGATAAAACAAAAGGTTCACATTTTACATAATACACATTTTGCTTTACGAGTGAATCCCTTCCCTATTTCCCTGAGTTTTATTGTTTTGGTTTTTTTTACATTTACTTCGACAAACTGCAACCGAGGATCACTTGGCACTTGTTTTTTTTTTTTTCTGTCCATGAGAAATCTTCTCTTGACCCTGGACATGTTGCTGCCTTCATGCTGGTAACTCTAATAGCATCCGATCCACAGAGAGCAGACCAACACTGCTTGAGCCACACAAACACAGGCACACTCAAAGCTCAGTGCACCCTTTCTGCAGCATTCCTGTAACCGAGTTCCTCTCTTCGCTTTCCTCATGTGTACTGCATAAAGGTCATAAATGCATTAAACTAACATTTGCACAAGCAGGAGGACACACACACACACAGAGGTATTAAAGGACCCCCCACTCTCTAAAATAAATAAATAAATAAATAAAATGCACCATGAAGAGAAGACAACACAAACAATGACACTTCTCCCTATTACCTGGACCTTGAGGGGCCTTGGCTGCCTAGATGGCATCTGAAGGTGGAGCCTCCAGTCTTAGTATCCATGACCACAAACACACACAAAGCGGCTGAAACAGTCAACGTGGGCTGGCAGAGAGCTGGTCTCAGCCACTCTCACCGCACCGGGCCTAGTTATACTCTGTCTGTGTGAGGTACACTGATTACTGATATTACACGCACACACACACACACAACCTTCACTGCAGGGTATGTGTAAACTCACCATGCAGAAGCAGGTCGCTGCATTAAACACACGCATATGCTAGCAAGGAGTCTTACTATGATCTTGCACACAGCACTCCACTAGACTGGGCTTCAACACGCTACACTAGTCCGTATTCCACTGCATTACATTGGGCAAGCTAACGCTACCTCATGCACTGCCACAATGTTAACAAGTGCTCGGTCCTTGCTAGCAGGTTGCTAGGCTAGGCTAGAGCAAATCAAGGCCTCCTGCAGTCATTGGTGTGAGAGCCCATTTTCACAGTTCACACCCGACCTGCTAATGGCTGATCATTCATTCACGCTCTCTGTTGATTGCACAGGCAGGGGGTTGGCCAATCGTACAGTTCGCTAATGTACCGTACATAGTGAGGATAATCGGCGAGAGCAATAAGCATGTTAATGTTCTGTTGGCCATGAAAACTGAGGTCTGGTAATCTGGGAATATTTTATGAGCAGGATCATCTCAGGAGTTGTGTTTGGTTCGGAGCTACAGGTCGGGGCAGCAGAAGATTCATTCATCCATAAAAGACAAACTTGTTTAGTCCGTGGCGTTTAAGGGAGCGCATTCCTTACGATAATGTTACAGTGTAAATCCATGTACCGTGTTGTCCAGCAGTGGTTATATCGGAAATGCTGAGTGCAGATGCAGACCTCTGAAATAAAATGCTTTAATTCTGCATGCCCTGAAGGCAAGCAGAAGAACTGTTTGAACTTGAACATGTAGATGTTTTGGATAAACTTTTAATATACGAGTGCAGGTTGATCTTTGATTACTGCTGAAACTGTAACAGCGCAATGATAACACAGTATGTCCTAAAAACGTGACCTTGCCATGACCATCAGGATACCTTGCCAAAGGCACAAACTATGACATTAATGTGTAGCACATTTGTACTTATTGATCCTGTTTTGTTTTTTTTAATGCTTGACACACTGTTACTGTTTAATGCTATTTGTGTCCAAATTTGAGGCTAAGTCATGAATGTGTAGGCCTGGGTAAAACAAACTGAATGGATAAAATCAACGAAAAATTGTCCCAGTCTGGCCAGAATAGGAGCTCATGCTGAAGCCACTTTCCCAACTAAACTAGACTAAACATCAGGTTGAAACACGCAACGCTGACTGACTGGCACTGTTCACAAATTATTATTCATTTTTCATAGTGCACTAACTGAACAAGGACATGAAATCAGCTAACGTAGTGTAGAGCTGTATCATCTCAGTCGTCCAGGCTCTAATGAAGCATTTCATATGCAAAAAAGATCTCCTTCATATCAAATCTTCTTTTGGGGGTTTTGCAGCAGTTTTAATCAATTCTAAACCAAACAACCTTGTGTCCTTAATTGGACCGTCATTCCCTCTCTTACAGAGACACATTTGTATGAAACTTTTTAATGTTTTTGTCACAATGCAAATTGGTTACTTGCTGAGAAAAACCCTTCTAAAACCATCACCATGTAGCTGAAAGAAGGAATCTTTGCATGACAGTAAGTAATTCTAATTATGTTACTAATTAGTGAGCAAAGGCAGAGAAACTAAGTCTGAAGTAAAAAGAAACCTCACAAATAAAACACTTTACATATTAAGGCAGCATGCTTCAGGCGGTATATAGATTTGAACAAGAGAAGCACATTTCACTCCCTTTAATTAATATTAGTGTACACAGAGGATTAATGCACACATTCACTTTTATTGTATTTAGAAATTCTAATTGACGTTAGGCTTGTATCAGTTTAGCATTTTCTGTGTCAGCAAAGAGCTGTGAGGCATGCTGATGTGAACCATGTTGCATCTGACTCCCTCACAGGTTTTTCACAGTGCATTAGGAGAACCTTGTAGAATTAGTCTTTGAGATCACACCGCATTTTCTGTGCGACTACACATCCTTACCCTGTGGATGAGCTCAACTCTGCTACTCTGTCCATCTGGATATCCCAACTTATCCCAGAAAGTCCAGTTCTGCCAAACATGACAAACTTCGTCTACTAGATTGGATTAAAGCATGAGAGGGCGCATGCAGCCAAGGCCTTAGACTTAAATGCTCTCCAGGCTAAAAAGAGAGTGATAGAGTTAGTGCCAAGAAAGCATAATTAATGTTCTTAATTGGGTCTTTCCTTACAGTGGTGAATGGTAGTGCACTCATAGTTAGCCATGGCTCCGGGGCCACTGCCATGCGCTCTTAGTGACTTGCGTCCTGTGCTTGTCTGATCTCATACAGTTGCTGGCCTCGTCTTGCAAGAATTTAGACAACACTCAACTGTGGGCAGAGGAGGAGATAAATACTAATGCACATATATTTCGTGCTTCTCAAGCAGGTATCATTCCCCCTCATCCCTTTATTCCAGCTGCTGAATGATGAAGTGAGTCATAACAAACCCCCTCTGTGTCCCATCTGATTTGGCCTTTGTCCACTACAAGATTTACTTAACCTCCTAAAGCTGCTCTCCCCCAGAGGTCTTACTTACAAGCACTCTCCTCCTCCCTCTGACCGCTGGCTTAGTGACATCAGATGGCCAACGAGGTGTAAATCCGCTGCCCTTAAAGAAGTTAAGTCAGTTAAGTCAGGTGTGACACACAGGCCTGTTTGGTAGAGGAAAAATTGCCAAATACATTATTTTGGGCTGAGAGAGCATGTGCGAAAAATGTAAAACTGTATGCATGCATGATAGATAGATAGATAGATAGATAGATAGATAGATAGATAGATAGATAGATAGATAGATAGATTTTGTCAGGGACTGTGTGTCATGTATTTTTCAGTACATGTCTTTTCAAGTGTGGGTAGGAGCTGGAGAAATTTTAAGTCAAAAGTTGAGAATTTTTGGATTGTCCCATTCACTGCACCTGTTTCTTCCAGCGAACATTTCACCAGCAGGGGTCAGTAGTGCACTGTTATCCCAGTTTCTGACTGCCTTTCATTCAAACCAGCAAAATTGTCCATATACTACACTGATGATTTAAAGTATATACATTCTTTTTTTTCCCCCTGGCTTTACATCATATTCTATATTCTGTTGCAATAATGAAAAATAAATAAGATGCATTAGTTCAAAGATAAGAATTTTCATGCTTACCGCACCTATTTAATGTGTGGATTAAGGTCACTAACTCATGGACAGCTACTGAAAGGAGAGCACAAATTTTTAAATTATAATGAAGATCCAAGTAAAAGGGCGAGGCATCACTGCACTCACATGCCTCATGATGTTCATGGCCTAAATTTACATTCACTTTACTAATGTAAATTCACTGCTATTAATTAGAGTAAATGTCTAACTATCTGTTTGTACTGTCCCAAAATAGACCATTAAAAATGAATTGATAAAAATTAGGTAAGGAACAGCTAACTTTAAAACAATCACATTTTGTATTTTTGTACACAAAGGGCTGTGTAATTACATCTGTACCCAAATCATTGTGCTGAAATGCCATTTTTCTTAGCATACATGGACAGAGGAATGCGGTGGCAGCTTAGTGTCCAACACAGGGAGAGACTGACACACTTTCTCTCTGTGTTTTCACCCTCAGGCAGAGAGCTAATTAAGGAGGGACTGTGGTTTTATTTACTGTCAGCTCCTGGCCTCTGGGTGTGTGTGTTGCTGTGCATGTATATGTGTGTATATGGATGGATTTTGCCCTATCTGAGAATGTTTTCAGTCACACCAGTTTAGTTGGGCCTTGCCATTTTGCCCACATTCCGCCAGCGGCACTATGATAGTGGTAAGGCTGACTGTTATCCATTAGCAAAAGCTTCTCTTAGAAGGGTATCTCCTCGGCATTGCAGGGAGGTGCTGGGCACAGCAGCAAGTGCTGCAGGGAGAAAAGTAATTACAACGGCCTCAATATGATATAGCGATCAGAGATATCTTAAAGATCTGATGTGGGTATCTACTATGAAATGGGTAATCTGATGGGGATCATTCCATCATCCTTAATCCTAATTCACTGAATACATATCATACTCTATGGTCATTTAAATATACCAAATACAATATACAATAATAATCTTTGAAATTCTCATTAAAAAAAATGACAACACACTGGTTATAATTATAATTATATAATGAACACCTGATTTCTGCTCATATTGGCCAATATAGCACATTATGACCCCATTTATTCCATATTTAGAGAAATTAGTGTGTTTTAATGTTTAACAACACTGGACTTCTTAAAGTATGCCTCGGTGTGTCATATTGTAAGTACTTTTGTCATATCCATTAATAACTTAATAACTTTGTCCCCTTTGAATTGTTTCAACTGTTTAAAACTCGCTGGGCAACGAAAGCAATTGATCTGAAATGTATAAATGTACATGTGTTTTGGAAATAATGTGTTTTACATTTAAACTGAAATCCAGTGAGAAAACACTTGCGCCCAGCAGGAATGAAGTGTAACATAAACAGGTGAACGGTGGTCTTGGGGAGTAAAAATGTCCAAAATCATTTTTGCCTCCAGTCAAAAATACTTATTGTCACATTTCATGTATGTTTCATCTACATCATGCAAAATTATGTTAGCTACCATCAAGTCCATCTGTTAAAGCCTATAATTTCTTTCCACTTACCTTCAGTGTGGAGGCATTTCTGACCAAGGATGCATCACTTATTTGGAAAACAATGGTTCCAAAATTAAACACACTTACTCCAACCCACTTACTCCAACAAATATTGAGTCAATTCAAAGTCAATTGAAAATTGACTTTGAATTAAAAGTAATAGATACTTTGCACACAGAAATGAAATTAAAATTGTATCAGTTTCATGTATGCTGGATTTTTGTAATGCCAGAGAAAGATACAGTATATAACATACAAGATTATGGCTCTCTGATTTTCCCCCTTTTTTATTTTTTACATTGTGTTCTGTTAAATCTTGAAAAATATACAGTGGTAAAAAAAAATATACCCACTGTCTTTATTGACTGTGGATGGTCATCTGTAGTTAGGCTGACAGTGGACATCCTCCCAACATCCGCTGATGTTGATCAAACAGAACCTGCAGTCCCCCACTGGCCCCAAGCTGATTCAAACAGTACCTCAGCAGGACTCTCTTTACGGGGTTCCACTAAAGCTCCATTTGTTGGTGACAGCGCTGCTGCAGAGGTGACACACCACAGTGACAGGGGCAGCCCCCCCCACTCCACACTCTCCACCACCATCCACTCTAACCCAGCGGTGGTGCCCCAGTGAGCCCTGTACCTCCCTCGTGTCCATCAATAAACCGCAGGCAGCCGCACACACACACTCGCATCAGCATCGACAACCTGGAAATGTTAAGGGGAGTGACATGACAGGGAAGGGAAGGTGATAGAAAGGAAGTGATGGATTGATGGGGAAGAACGTTTCACTGGTATCCGAAAAGCGAGCACAGCAAGGAGAAGTTTCATTATGTGCTGCTGTGTCTGACAGTGACAGTGCTGTAGCTGTTATAGGGAGCCGATGACCCAAGTGACATGGAAAGCAAGGCATGGCCCACACAGCTGTGGTCACTGTGGTGATCTCACACAGTGTAATTAATGCACACAATCAGAGGTGTCTGCGCACGTGTGTGTGAGAACACACATGCAGGGGTTTGCCTGCTTATTACAACCAAACAGTGAGTTACAATCTGACAACAGAGAGCTCTGGGTAATTTCCCATCATGCCTCATCAGGAACAGCGGGGGGCCAAGAGCCTCACCACATCAGCTCACACTCGGACCTGGGTGGAAAATTACCATCATTAAACAGCGATGTGCAAGAGAGAGAAAGAGGGAGTCAAAAAACGAGAGCGTGTGATAGACAATGGGGAAGCAGAATGGAAGACGGGCACTTCGTATGAAAGAAACCTGATGAAACAAAATGAGGTCTTGTTACAGTCACCTAAATGTGGAAAAACCCTGATGCAGTATTGATCAAGGAAGTTTCCACTATGTGTGGTCGTCAAAGGACAAATCTATAATACAATTCCACTTTGATGAAAACAGAAGCGAACGTCAGTTTTCTTTTCTTTTTTTTCTCCGTCTGTACTTTTCCCTCTCTCATTAGCGAGTGGCTGTGATTGCACGGGATTGAACAGTGACTCTGTATTGATCCGGGCAGCCCTCTGAGGACTAATGTAATCAGTGCCCTCTGCCGCTGCAAGCTGAAAGGCAGGTGGTGAGCAGCAAGAATAGCAGTGAGATAGGTGGGGAATAAAAGGAAGGAGGGAAACGGTGGGGGATCTCTTAAGTATTTAAGACAAATTTGCAGTTAATACGATCTATTATGCAAGTCGAAAACATGAGGGGAAACAGATTCAGCACAGATTTAGACATAAATTTCCTTTTTTTTTTTTTTGAAGTTACACAGAGTGAAAGCATTTCTTCAAGCAAATACAGACAATCTCCCACTTGTCAAATTTCAATCTTTGTTTTGTAACAGAAGTGCACACAAGATGATAGATGAAGAATCTGCAGCGATGCTCTAAGCTGAATCCTAACCTCTGATGTTGGATCTCAAGTCTGCTTAATGTAATAGTGACATGTTAGAGAAAAAAAAAAGGAGTGGGATCTCTGAGCGCATTAAAAACAGTGGTTGTCTACTTAAAGACGTATCTGTGAAATCACAACTGCGCTGTAAGCCGAGACAAGTTCTGGTTGTTTTTGGAGGGACACAATGTTTCCTGACAGTCTGTAGTTTTGCAGCTCCTTGGCTGTCTTGACAGCTCTACTAGGCCCATGGCTCTTCTTAACTCCTTCTGTCTTCCTTTACCGAAGCCGATGCTGAAAGTGTTTACCCTCCCATCCTCTGCCATTTACTTCAGTGTCCCTGCACATATGTCTGCAGTTCACCGTTACCCACCTTGGCTTGCTTTGCTTCCTCTCTTAGTCTCTTGAGGGGGAGGTTATTTATTTATTTATTTTCTCTCTTTCTCTTTCTCATACTAGGGTTATCTTGTGAAAATAGCAGGAAAAAAAGGAAGGAAAGAAAGAAAGAAAAAAAACATCCCTTGATCACTTGACTGAATGTTCACCTGGTTTCTCTGCTGGCTAGAGATTAGAGGAAGGAAGAGATTTAAAAAAAAAACAAACAAATGAGATGGAAAACAGACAGAAAGAAGAGAGAAACTGAAAGACCCAGGAGGAGAGATGGACATATGCAGAACAGAAATTATGTTTTGTTTGCCCAGCACCCCCATCCCTTCTATAACCCATAATGTATCCTCACAAGAAGCACACATAAACAAACACACACGCTTGCATTCCCCATGTAAAGGCCTACACAGATGCGCTCTTGGTGAGGAGGCGAGAGAGAGAGAATCTTTGCATGGATGACCCACTTGGGCTTGTGCCAGTTCTGGGAGAGCCTGGAGCCAAAGTGTAGACCTGGAGACACACACACACACACACACACACACACACAAAACACAGGCACACATGCACCATCTGGTCCCGTGCCTTTTAATAACTGAAACAAGGCACAAGATGTAGGCAGCATGGTGCATGGTTTCCCATCAGACTGGCAGCAAGAGAGCAGTAAATAACAATAGCAACTATAGCCCTGAGAACAGTAAATACACAAAGCATTACAGGTGTAGATGGAAACACGCGGCAGTGGATAAGGCCTTTGTTTGCAGAAAATTGGAGAATTTGTTGAAGGAGCGAATAATTCTTTCTGGGTTTCAGCACACAGGATGTTCAAAAAGATGCGGCCGCACTTTCTCGCCGTACCCAGCATAAATTCTTTTTCTTCCTTTGCTCTCTCCCTCTCTTTTCTTCCTCTCTGTCTTTCTCCCCTGCTGCGTACAGGAGTCAGTCTGACTTTTGATCCTGACATCTGCGTCTTGCAGGAATGTCTGTGTGCTCTCTCTGCCCTCTGATGTAGCTCCAGGAACTAATGGAATGTGAAAGAGACAGACGGGCTTCTCCTCTGAAAAACACTGCCCTCTCTCCGTACACGTGTGTATATATGTGTGCGCATACACGTCAGTGTGTGTGTGTGTATGTGTGTGTGTGTGAGCAGAGAGGGCACTCTTCCTCCCACACAAATCTACTGTCTGCTTCAATCCAGCCTTTTCCGTAGCTTCACCAAAATAAAACGAAATGAAAAAGGGTGAGACGGGGGAGAAAAGCAGATGATAAATGAGTTGAACACCTCAATTCGTGTTTGTGCACATGGCAATATGGAGCGTGGTTTTAGATCGGCTAACCTTTGAGCTGTGGCGTATGGGTTAATCCCACAACTCTTTCACTTTCTCTCCCTCGCGCTCTCTCCCTCATTCTGTGGAGAGAGTCTGAAGGTCTAAAAGGGTGTTTACAATTCACTAATCTGACTTCAAAACCAGCTTAACTCTGGGAGACATCAAAGGTGTGCGCGTGATGGCCCCACTGATCCCAGTAAGGGGGGGATGTATGATAGACTGGAAACATAGTGAGAAGGGGTGGAGGGAGAAAAAAGAACAAGAGGAAACTAGATATTTCTGAGATCTTGTGATTATTATCTCACTTGATCCAACAAAAAAAAAAATGTTGCAGACTTATAAGGTTTAAATTAAAAGCACTTCATGAGTCTGTTGGATTCTGGCTCAATCCGGTCAATAACCCAATCAATAAGGGGACATTTGTTCATTAGATGCTCTTAGAAGCTCTGTGACACGCATCTCAAAGTCCAGCTCGAAATTGTTTGTACCCCAATAATGAACGCACCCATTTGGATCTATCATCTTTATCAAAACCACTCATGATGAAAGGGCAGCTAATGCACGAGCCTCTGCATTTTATAAACATATTCATTAAGAACTGATAGGTGGATTTTCAAATCCAGTTCCAGCAAGTGGACAGGCAACTCTTTGTCCCAGTGAGGCTAACTAATGATGAAAAGCTCATTTAAACAAGACTTGCATGAATATCTGCGCAGGAAAAAACGCAGGCAAGGTAAAATTAGCCAGTAATAAATGAATATTGTGGAAATACATCTGGCATTAATTGTCATCCAAAGGTCACGGTTCATTAAATTACCATTAAAGAGTTTGACAAAATATATTTGGTGCTCACTGAGGTATGCTGGCTTTGTGAAGTAAAATGTATAAATAACTGTAATAACTATAGCGGTGTTTCGAAGACCTATTAATATCAGATGGAGAGCCGAAGCCTATTCTGCAGGGACGTTATCAAGGGATTCACGCTATTAACAGATGTATTTTTCCTCCTCCTTGAGCACGTAGAAATAATACAAATTATAATAAATTGTCTTGTAATGAATAGTCAGGCCAAAAATGTGGACAGTGCGATTTGATGGAGATGAACTGATTTCACTCCTATTAGTTATTCAGTTTGTATGCCGAATACGTCTCGACGCAAAGTTCTTTTGTGATTTCAAGTTTGTCCCATATTTCTATTGAGCTATCAGGGACAAGCATGCAAGACTGCCTCAAGCGAACATCTGCTCACACATGTACACATATGTATAAGCATACTCAGGCTGACATACATGCCCACGTTGAACCCATTGGAAACACTTGGTTGAAAAAAAAAATAGAATAATAGTTTTTTTTAATAACACAAAGGAAAAAAATGCAAATAAGGGTGTACAGTAGGCCCATATTTGATAAGGAGGAAAGGAGGGAGGAGGACAGAAAGAGAGTATGTGTGTGTTTTGTGTATGCGTCTGTGTGTTAGAGAGAAGCAGAGCAACATGAGACTGAGAGACTTGGGTGGACAGACACTGATTCCCCCAGGTGCATGTTGGGTAAGTCTTCAATAATCTGGAGTGACAAGGAACAGAAGGAGCCGATTTCTCCTCATGTCATATCCTCTTTCTCTTCTCGCTTCCTGCTTCTTGTCAACAGGACTTTAAACTGGTGTTTGTTAAATTGGATGTCAGGTTCAACAGAGGACTTTGTTACATTGAATGCTTGTCTGTTTGTGTGCATGTGCCACCCTGCACGCGCATAAATATGTTCAGTGCTGTCATTTAAATGTGGTAACATGTTGTCTCTTGGCGTTAAGGGTTCGGGTCACGGAAATAATATAAAATTAGTGAAATAGCTTCACTTCAGGAATCCTGCAACTCACCTTTGATATGTAATTTCACACATGCAGCTCAAACAGAGAAGTATCCATTACGCTGATTCACAACCGCAGATAAAATCCCCACTGTACTGGATGGTAAAGCCCTGGAGCCCTTACTGTTCAGCCATGTCACTGTAGCAGGTCTATCCTGCCTTTCCAGGAAGCCTCCTATGAGTTGGAAGCCCCTGGACATCTCTGCTAATCACTCATCCCTAAACAAGCGCTTTCTAAATGGCCTTAGAGAGCAACGAATAAGACACAGACGAGCCACACAGCCAAACAAGGCCCCAGGCCTCTAACCAATTTAAATCCCAATTAGATTTTTCAGTCTCTCAAGAGGTGAGTGTGTGTCCATATTTACTCCTGAATGCTTTAGCGTATGTTCACATGCATGAGCGTGGATTGTAAGAGAACCAGCTCTTCTATAAACAACAAAGGTCATTCCCCGTCTGAGTCGTTGCATGTTATTTTTCCGATTAGTGTGTGTGATTTTGTTTTGACTGTTATTGTTACAATTGTAGAAACAGCTGACCTTTGACTGTAAAAAATAGAAGATCACATTATTGTCATTGTCAGGCAATTTCATTTTTTATGGCAAGCCAGAACTGATCGTGAAATTATACTGCATAAATCAATAATTAAAGTATATCATTCTAAAGAAAAACTTTTTGACATAACGTCCAATATTTAGACAAGAAGAATTTAGAGGAGTCTTTATACTCAGTCCTATCCTTTCCTTTCCTTTCCCTGCCTTTCCTTTCCCCATTGAAACAGAAAATATTAACATGCGCAACATAACTGGCTAATGCATATATTTTGTGTTAAAACAGTTTGTCAGATGGACTCTACATAGAGTAGCATAGGTTTTGTATGCTGTCTGGTCTGTTTCCACATTAGCTGAGTTGCACGTGTCACAAAGAATATATCAAATGTACTCAATGCCCTGGAATGGAGATTTCTTAATTTGATGTATGCATTATGTCGTGTGTGACTGAAAGCAAATTCTCACATTGTAGACAACAGCATTTGAAAATGTTTAATATGCTTTCATGTTGTTTATGGTAACAGCTGTTTGAGACATCCACTGGCCTATTAATGCCTTTTGGCACATAAACAAAAGCACACACACACACACACATATACACTCAGAAACGCACACCAGATGGCCACTCCCCCCTCACCCTTTACATTAGGGTCCCTGTGGCAACAGGTCAAAACAGGTCCCACCTGAACAGGGCATTTCTGGTTCACAGGTGAGCCCTCTCTCTTTCACTGCCTCGTCTTTTCTTTATAGTCCTGCCCTGCATCTCAGTCTCTCTGACAGCAAATGAGAGCAGGTCAGCATGTGCTGGGTTACTTCTGCAGGACAGATGGGATTCAGTGGAGATGGGATTCGGTGGATGGCCCATCTGATGTAACCGTAATGTAGCCAGACTTGCTTTTTCTATTCTTTTGAAAGTCACAGAAGAGAGGTGAACACATGGTGGTGCACACAGATGCACGCAGGCACATAAAGGCTTTATGGTGATCCAGGATTTATACTGTAAAATGGAATCTGCTCTTATAGTTAGTACGTTGTCATCAACTGTAACTAAGTGAGGTTGGAATTAAGAGTCGTGTATTTATACCTCATTCCTCTCCCCCCCCACACCTCTAGGTGGCAGTATTGCCATATTCACTGCACCATGTAAACCTCTCTTTGCTCCAGCTTTCAAAATCCACAGATATCTGAACACACTGTATACTTGGACAACTGCTGCACTTCCTTGATATGTACATAAAGTAATCTCACTGTGTGTTTTTCCTCCTGCTTAAAATGCAGAATTTGCTTAAGTTATTGAAAAAGGAAATACATAAAACCCACGACTTAACATGTATATAAAAAACACATTAAAGGGCTATTTTTTCCTCCTTGGTTTCCTCCTCCGTTCATCTATCTAGTCTAAAAACATCTTTTTTTTTAAATTACAAAAACCTTTTCAGTTGGTTCAAGAGGGTGGCTCAGTCATCGTACAAACCACAACAACACAAAGCTGATCATAGAAATGAAGACAATAAAAGGAGAATCATTACAACCAGGAATTCATCTCATTGATGTATTTTGTTCAGATTCTAGTTTGTGTGCACGGATGTTATATGGAGGTGTGTTGCTCTGGGTGGGTGGGATCTATGCGTGCAGAGCAGCATTCATTCCAACCCTGAGAATAAGCTGGAAAGAGAAGCCATAATAGCCTCATGATTTGTACAAGTGAGCAACACACAATTAGATTCATTATTTTATCCTGGAGATGAGGGAAATGCAATGCAGGCATTCCCCTGCTGTGACTTGGCACCCTTTGGAGACAGTGAATCATGTACACGTGTACACATTTCCCAGCACAACACAACAGAAACACTTCAAACAGTCTCATACATTCTTTAGTCAGCCAAGAACATAGTTTTCATTTATCAGTAACTAGCAAATGGTATTTAGGTATCTGGCCAACTCACCACTTCACACAGGTACAAGTTTCTCAACTGCAGACCCGGTTTCCGTGCTGGCTTGAGGACACAGTGATTTCCTGCTTGAGTTGATACAAGTCCTTAAGATACTCTGGTTTTATTTCTCCAAAAAAGGTGAATCTTCATGTTTAGAGGCCTTAGTACCACATAGCTGGCAGTAGAATAGACAAACAAGATGAACTCAAACTAATAGTCACCTTTAATACTGTAGTTTGAGTATTTATACACACAAGGTAAAAGACACCTCCTTGTGCCTATGCTTTTCCCTCCTTTCTTGGCTGCAGGACCATGGCTGCACCTGAACTCCCTAGCAGAGTGCTGGTCTGACAGCTAACGCTGCACTATGTCACAGTGCGCACTGATTGTCTTATCTGCCCATTTATCACAGTTGAATTGGAACCAGCCTTGCCTGAAACCTGCTTTCAGACTTTGCTCGGGTGACTTGGGATGCATGATGCTGCAATTGTTGAGCTTTTAGAAATGG
Source organism: Etia nguti (assembly GCA_015106755.1). Lineage (NCBI taxonomy): Eukaryota > Metazoa > Chordata > Actinopteri > Cichliformes > Cichlidae > Etia > Etia nguti. The sequence goes on along the minus strand of VUQG01045263.1, from coordinate 66,209 downwards.
GAGATCCATTGCAAATGAATTCAGGGTTATTTTAACTTGCGCAAATACTCAGTGTGATTCATGACTGTGCCTCACTTCATTTCACTGCCTATTGAAATACAGTGCTGCTGCACATATTAGCATGCACATACAATGTCATCTATCTATCTATAAAGACGGAGAAAGAGCTTATATATCATACATATATAAGCTATATAAATATTGTCTCAGAAAGCTAATACAACATTGGTTCTTAATGCTCTTCTTATCTGCTTCTCCTACTTTAAACACTTTAAATGGATTATTATTTGATCTTAAGAAAAATGCATCCGTGTGCTAGACTAGGCAGGCTCCACGAGGCTGTCCAAACAAGCTGTTTGCACACAAACCAGCACTGATGTCTTCTGTCAGCCCTCATTTTGGTAAACACTGATGTCTATGTGAGGAAACGGAGTGACAGGTGCATGATTGAGGTACTTAAAAGCAGACACTCTTAGTGACTGTCCTCCTCTCTCTCCATCTCCAGGGTTGCTGCGTTTTATATCCTGACATTATACTGTATGCATCAGCTCTCTTTCATCTCTGGACCATTTTTATTTATTTAGTTTTTGGCTCTTGTTTAATTGATGTGATGCATCTTTTCCAAGCACGAGTGTTAATTGTAAAATGGCTTCAACTGATCACAATAATCATCCCGTTATTATTCACAGATGCAGCGTTTCCAGGGTCTTCATTAAAAAAAGCGCATCACTTGCGTGGATACAAGACACACTTGTTTGATTCTGTCAGGTAGGAGCAGGCTATGTATGGACTTTGCCACCTTTTCAAAGACTTTGCTTCACAAACAGGTCTGCTTAAATGAGATCTGTAAAAGATAAACATTAAATATGCATCCAGATCTTCTGCTTGGGCGAGTGGACTGAATTTGTATGAATGGCTAATGTGTTGCTGTGACGGCGAGCAACTAGATTGATCACTCATTACGATATCTGCTCCATTGGCCATTAACACCCGCAAGGAGCCTAAACATGGGCCCCATCACACTAAGGTTAAATTGAGAGTGAGGAAGTGATGTGTGATTGTGTTTGTGTGTGTGTGTGTGGCTGGCTAAGAATAAGGGTTTCTGCATGAGCCAAATATGCTCAGCTATAGGCTGGCAGCTGGAATGACAGCACAGGTGAGTGAGTTCAGGTGTACTGATATACATAAGGTACACAATACACCTGCAGTTTCTCACCATGGATACCTTCGTCTGTACTTGTTACAGTCGCGACTGATAAAAGCATTACTATTTACCCAGATGGCTCTTTAATGGAGGAGAATGATAAGATAATGTTGGACAGGGTAGGCATCTACACTCTCACGGCCTGTTCACGTCTGATCCAAAAGTAAGAAAGAACAATACATGTATATTTAAGTGCGAGTCAAGAGGCTCTCCACGCCCACAGCTGCAGGGATGTTGTCAACAGAACAAAATTTAATAAAACCTGTCCATGACACCTGCACACACACTTTTTCTTTCTTTCTGCGTCTCCTGGTGCTTTCTCTTTCTCTCTATCACACACACCTGCCTAAGTGAAGGATTTACTTGCATTACACACAGTACATTGAACATGCCAATCACCTAGCATTGCAGCTGTCTGTGTGTTGTCTGTGAGCTGTCTGCATTCCTTTAGAAATTAACTGTGCACCTAAAATACTCTCAGACATGCAGCTTTAAATGCTAAAGTGGGGACAAATGTCACGACAAGCTGTTCCATCAGTTACATGTCTAACTCACTGAGATGGTATTTAATTAACATGAGGGAATGACTAATGCTCAGAATTTTCAAAAAGATGTTAAATTTATACCTCAGTGATTAATCGCCGAGTGCGCAAATGAATATAGAGCAGCTCGGCTGCTATTGTCATGCAACCTCACCGCATTTTAAACTTAAGATTTATATAGAGATGTTCTAAAACAAATTTTTAAAAATAAAATAAAAAATAAATCATGGTGACAGACAGCTGTTTCTGAACAACTGCTGTTATTCCACAGGTGGAGAATCTTTAAACATTAACATCAGGCCACAAACTCACATTTGTCATATTTGAATAGTCCGATCCATTCAAATCATACATATTTAAGTGGAAGGCAATAATTTAGACAGGTCTCCCTTTTACAGCAAGAATATCAATAGCACATTTGGGAAAAACAAATGTTTCCCAAATGTGCTATTTTGAAACCCAAGTACTGAAAGACCTTTTTTTTCTGTGTGTGTGTGTGTGTGTGTGTGTGTGTGTGTGTGTGAGTGAGTGCATCTGTGTTCAAAGATGTTGAAGATGCTCGTGTTGACATAAAGTCTGTTTACTCCACTGTGCTTCCTCTGTAAAGATTCTGTCCACAGAGACCTCATATGGGGTGAGGGGACCCCTATTCATCTCCTCCCAAATGGGATAGCATCCTCCAGGGGAGAGGGGTGACACAGTCGCTGCCAAGGCGATGGGGAAGTCCTTCTGCTGATAATAGCAGTCGGCGGGGGGAACAACCTCTGCAGGCACCAGGCCAGACAACTGTCAATCAAAGTAAGTCTCCTCTTTTTTCCACTTTCAGTGGCAACAGCCCCTCCTCTCTACGTGCCTCTGTTTCGACCATCTTGGTCTCTCTCCTTCGCAGTAGGCCCACTGAAGGAAATTCTGGACTAAATCTCCAGCCTGGATATCATCACAGTGAACATAATGGGCATGATGTTCTGACAAGGAGTGTTTGGGGAAACCAAAGGAAAAACACCAATTACAGATGTGTAATTGTAAATAATCAGGCTTTTAAAGGGGTCAGCCAATTATGTATGAGAAAGTTACGCAAAAACTGAAAACAAACACTGGAATATACTCTCCAAAGATTTTTTCTTAATCTCGTCCCTTAGTGCCGTAGATAACAAATAACAATCAACCATTGTGAATCTCTTTTTACCTAATTAGTAATTACCACAACGATAATTACATGACTGTGCTTGTTTGGCATGAAACAAATTGTTGTGAGAATAAAGTGCATTCCCCCTCTCAATTTAATTTGTATCTCTGAGTCTGTATCATCAAGATATTAATGCTTAAAAAAAAGAAAATGAAGAAATGTGTGCACATTATTCAAGCACAAAGAAAACGAGTCCCCCCCCCC